>JAVJIF010034303.1:0-203890 GCA_038442645.1 Agave tequilana | reverse complement strand
TTATCTCATGCATTGTCCTCAATGTATGAATGAATGCATATATGCATGAAACAGAACAAGGGAAGGCGGAAGTTACCTTAGGGTGGTGGTTTCCGGAGGTGGTCTAATTGGTCCACGAAATGCGGCCCAAACAAGATAACGTGGTAGTTCACGGGACCTACCTTTATTGACCTTTTTTTTATTTACATATTTACAGTCCCCAGAATGAATAGGATCATGGAAGATCCTCTCGTGAAACTTACTCCCTTACATGACCAGTCCTGGAAAATCATCACAGAGTCATGGTCTATACCTAAGTCCAACAAAAGAATGTGACTTGGTAGAATGTTGACTTGGACTCAAGAATGATGGTTTAGGAACTAATACCGACTCAGGAAAGAAACTTAAATCAAGTAAGGTTCAGGAGTCGAGCAGGTTCAAGAAGTGGGTCCAAGTCAAGAAATGGAAACTCAAGTCCACAATCATTTTCCCACAATGGAATGTGACTCAATGTTGGTGATTCAAGTTCAGGAATGATAGGTGTGGAATCAAAACTGACTCTAAAATATTACCTAAGTCGGGTAACAAACAGGAGTCAATAATGATTCGGGAATTTGAACTTGATCATAGATTTGGGAATCTAGGTCACATATCTCATTAGTTTCTATCTCATAAAAATGGGAACTTGCCAATTTTTCCATGGGACTTTCAAAATTGCACAATTGGTCAAGTTCAATATGATCATCAAAAATGGGTGATTCAATTTCATGATCTATGGGTATGGGAATAAATGTTGCTCAAAAAATTGGTCCAAATTGGGTAAGGATACTGGAGTCAATATAGATTCGAAGATGGAAACTGAATCGCAAAGTTGGGGATCGGGTTCACATTCATAATCTAATTCAATCTCATTGAAATTAAAACTAGCCAATTTGTCCAAGGATTGGGATTGAGCAAGTTCATATTGATGTGATGAATTGAATTTTGATCAAGGTCTTCTAAACAGAATGATTCTTGGTTCCTATCAAGATGCTCAAGAATGTTTGAAAGTCTAGAAATTTGATCATTCATTGTATCTTGCAACCGATCCACTTTTCTTCTAACCCATCGAATAGATCAATGGAGGACTGAAACCTTGGTGATGTGGGAAAAGACGTATATGAAGATAATGGTTGAACAGGTGGTTGACCATATGGCTCAGGGGTGTTGAATCCCCATTGACTCTGTGAAGAGTAGTGATGATTATTCCAATCTTGTTCATAGTATTGGGACTGGGCCATGTAATAATTCGGATAAGATCAATCTGGCACACTAGGTTGGTTAGAGTTATGATATGCCGGGTTGGTAATATCCGAAAAAGAGGTTGGTGTATAATATGGATCCTCATTAAAATTGAAAAAATTATTGTTATAGGCCATATCACACAAAGCAAACAAAGAAAAAAAAAACAAACAAAAAAGAAAAATTTCTAACCTAAGTTAGGGTAGACCTAGACCTAGACGACTCCTAACTGGTTAGACTGTCCACGGGAGGTAGAGTGTAGACTTTGACCACAAGTTAATCAGCCAGGTCGGGGCAAGAGTGGTGGGAGGTTTTCCGTCAAAAACGTTCCTTAATTAAATAACCACCACACTTCGGGCTTTCGGTCCTCAATCCCCTTCCTAGACACTGATTTGGCAAGAGTCAACTTCCAGCACTGTTCTCCCTTAGGATAATCTCCTATTGTTCCGAGATGTCCCTAGGGCTAACGTCTACTAATTTTTATGTTAGGCTTGGGTTAGTGAGTGCTTGGATATGATTTTTGGGCTAAGAAAGGGTGATGAAATCCCCACCTTATCTTGTTAATGGGTTATGCCCTTAAGATGAATTAGTGCAAGTGTACAAGATAAATAGATAGAATTCACTCACAGCAGAAAATCAACCAAGAGATGAGTCCTATTCTACATGCAATGCGTACGTACCTTGCTCCAGCACTCTTCAACAGTAAATTAAAGTAATTGAAAAGACACGTGCCTAATATGCAAACGTCTAATCAATTTTTATTTTTAACAACAAATAATGTACTGTTGAATTAATTAGCAGTTGCAGAGTGATCACAGAGAATATAATCACAGCAGAAATCAGAATTTTTGCAATGCAGAGCAACCTGCAGAAAAGCAGTTAGTAGTTCACTACTATTGCCGCGGAATCGCGGCTTTTGCCGCGGATCCGCGGCAAATTAGTAGGTCCAAGTGCTCTGCCTTCGAGGGCAGAGGCACTGGATTGCTGTATGTCCTTGCTGCTGCTGCTCTGTTTTTGTTTCCTGTTCTCTGTACCTGCAACAGAAAAGAATAAAGAATTAGTTAAAAATTAATTTTTATTTAGAGAGAAACTTACCGTCCCTCCCCGGCAACGGCGCCATTTTGTTGACTGAATTTTCCTGCACACAAAATATAGTATTTTAGAATATGATGTGCAAGTCTCAGTTCTAATCCGCGGTAGCAGGGCTATGCGGGTCGTGATCCTCAAGGAGGGACTGCAATGGAAGCGTTAAGCAAGTTATCTCTAAAAATTATCTTTTTATTATTAAGTAGTGGTATTTACAATGGGTGGTAGAAAATATGGAGAAGTTGTGATTTAATCTACAAAAAGAAAAGAAAAGAAAAGAATACTTACTTGAGTTTGGTTGAAGAAAAACGTGAAAACCTTACATGTTCTACCTTGCTTAGGAGGCGTTCAACGCATAGATCATAAACTCGAGCCCGGTCCTTGTGCACATTATATCGTCAAGCATATCAAGAACGAAGTGAAGCGAAGCTTTGGAAGTGGAGAACGTTTTCATGAACTATCGTTGGCTCTCACGTAGCTTAGTTATACTTGTTTGGAATTCACTTGCATTTTCATCAATCAGCCACAAAGAAATCACAGAGAAAAAGAAATAGAAAACAAAGGAAAAGTAAAACACAAGAATAATAAACAAAGAAAAATATTACCTTTATTCATGAATACAATGGCCGAGAAGAGGAAGATACATCGGTGTCACGCTCAAATAACCTCTCTCTCTCTTGAAAATAAAAAGAACCCTAATTACAAAACTAGAAGAAAGAACGAACTAAACCTAGCTTTTGGCCCTTTGCTGGATGCTGGACGCTCTGTACGTTGCACTGCAGGGGTATTTATAGGTGCAGAGGAGTTAGAGTCCAGTTACAACTCTCCCACGAAAGCTGATCCCCAGACTCGTCAGAAATGCCGCGGAAATGGGAAATTTGCCGCGGAAACGCGGCACTTTTGTAGCCAAATGCCACGCGCTTTGGCGCGTGGCCTCTCCTGGTCCGTCCATCTGGGCGTTTCCTTCTAGAAATTGCATCCTGACTCTTAATCTTTGGATTTGGATATAACTTGGGAATCAAGTTACCTAGATCCCAAATCTTTTCCACGAATTTTCCACACGAATTTTCCTTCTCTTCTTTTAGCTTTTATCCTCATCCTGCAAGTGTTTAGGGTTGAATAGAAGTCTATCCTTCCCTCTTCTTTGTATTTGCAACTTTGGCCCTTGTGTATTTGCAATTTTGACAATTGATATTTGCACTTTTACACCTGGGCTTCAAACATGGGCTTGGATCTGGGCTTTTGGGCTCTTTAAGCTTTATTTATTGTTAAAATAATAATTCGAGGCCTGCACACAATAAATTACAAATTATTAATAAATGTGCAGAATTAAATGAATAAATATGAAAATGTGATGGTAAATATGATGATAAAATGCACTTTTCACTACCAATCAATGAACTGGATGTTATATGCGGGCATACGCATTTCCATCTATTACATTCATTTTTATATTGGAGGAAGGGGCTGGGCGGGAGCCGGTAGAGGGAGAAGACGGTGTTATTATTGCGCGCGCCGCGCACACCACACACATATATTGGAGGAAGTGGTCAGGCGGGAGCCGGTAGGAGGAAAAAGACGGTGATATTGTTATACACACACACACACATATATTGAAGGAAGGGGCCGAGCTGGAGCCGGTAGGAGGGGAAAGACGGAGAATCTCATGCTTCATTATGATTGTGAAAGTATATGAATAATATGTGATGTGTATATCACTAAGTATGATATTTAAATATTGTGAAGTGTAGTATGATTATGTGAGATTGTATTATTCATATGTATAAGCTATATTGGGACGATATTGTGATGTGTGTATCACCGGGACATATACCTATCCCTATGAAATTTTGAATATGTTGGTTGTACTTCGTGTATGATATATGAGATATGTGGTGATACGTGCTGAAAGTACTTAAAACAGAATCATTCATAAGTTATAAATAACTGAGCGAGTATTTATTGAATTCCTTGACCATGTAATCTGTAGCAAAAAATTAAAGAAAGTTAAAGAGAATCGTTCTAGAGAAGTCAGACCGTCACATAGACTATATGAATCTTGAAGATCACCTAGAGGGGGGGTGAATAGGTGATGGCTAATCTAAAGATCACTAAATGCCAATAATACGGAATTAAAAACTATTATGACCTAAACTAAACTTTTAAACTAAACACCACGTATAACACAAGAGTGTAGCCGAATTCCCCGTGAAGGGCTCTGGACTAACTCCTCTAGATTCCCCTTGATAAGGGTTGAGGTGCCGCGTTGGCTCTCTTGGTTGAATACAAAGGTTAGCAATAATCCCAAGCAAGTATATCAATTAAGCACACAATATATCAAGCGTGTAAAAATATGACAAGTAATAGCATGCAAGATATAAACAAGAGACAAAGAGAGAGAGAGTGAGCAATCGCAAACACAAGGGATTTGTTTCGCGGTTCGAGCACACTTGCTCTACATCCCCGCCTTCGACACACGAAGGATTTCCACAATGTTTGATCCCAATGGATCACTCCTCGGTGCCGCAACACCTACAAGCCCTCGGACTCTCTAGTCCCGTACACACCGCAAGCCCCACAAGCTCGCCGAGGCCGCACCTCAAACAAGAGTTCACACACGAACTTTAAACAACCGCGAACGCACTCGTCCGCCTCCTCAAGAAGCAAGAAAAGATCTCTTGGTGATCTAAACACTTTGATCACCAATAAACACTCTCACTACAACTCTCCTATAAGATGAATAATCAATGGGTTGCTCAAGTATTTGTGTGAGAAAATAAGGAAAGAGATGGTGGAGGAAAACTCAAGAAATCTCTTTTTAAACACTCTTGATAAACTCTCCTTTTGATTGGAATATTTGCCCTCAATTTTGTGGAGAAAAACCTCTTGAAAGAGTAGGAAAAACTGGCTTTAAAAGTCTCCAAAAATCTTAAACAAAATAGCACCCAAATGCTCCTTTTTATAGAGTCTGGAAAACTAGCAGTTGGGGTCTGTCAGAACTGCCAGTCGACCGCCAACGGTCATTTTTCCGACCGTTGGAGCAACGGTCGACCGCTCTCGGTCGACCGAGCTACTGGAACAAAGAGCAGTCTCTCTATCGGTCGACCGATCCGGTCGACCGGGGTTTTCCAGAGAGCAGAAGCTCTCTGGCGGTCGACCGGCCCTCCAGCCATATACTGGCGTGCACGCTGTGCACGTCGGTCGACCGTGATGGTCGGCCGACTTCAAGCTGCGGTCAACCGTCCCGGTCGACCGGCTGAAGCCAGTACAGATCTGTTAAGGGATTTAAAACTAGGTCTTTTTGGCTCACATAAAATCCCATAAAATACAGAAAAATCTATAAAAATAGTTTTACCAATATACTTTGATAAAACAAACATGCTTGCACAAAATCAAGGCATGTTATAAAAGATTTGGACTATTTTTGTAATATGGAAAAATTGGCTCAAATGAAAACAGTATTTTCCAAAACTTAATTTTTCCAAAACTTCTCAAATACAAAACAAGGTATTTAAACTCATTTGAAGTATAGAGTGTATGAACATGATCCACTACACAAACATGGTGAAATATCTATGTTTTTGACATTAAGTTCTAAAAATGGTTTTGGTTAAAACATGTAAACTAGAATACCAAAAATCAAACATGTATTTTTCTAAAAAAAATTCTTTTATAAAAACAAACTAAATCAAGAGTGTGTGTGTGTGTGTGTGTATGATATACTTGAGCAATCCACCAACTACTCTATCCTTTATATTTTAACTAAAACAAAATCTTACTAAAACAAACCTAGACTCAAGTCTTCATCTTGTTGAAGTCTTCACTTGAAGCCTTGTTGACTTGGTCCAAACACCGTGCTAGCTCCAACACATGACTTTAAATCCTTTGTTGAAGCTATGCACCTACTAAGATCTTGATCATAAATCTGTCACTAATTAAACACAAGATCATTAGTACTATAACTACATGAGTTGATCATCATCAAAACTAGAGTGATGGGCCTTTGGGCCAACAATCTCCCCTTTTTTGATGATGACAAAACTCATGAAGTTATATATGCATGGATTAAAGTAAAGCTTCAAAGAAGCTCCCCTTAACTCATGCATAACAAATAAACAAAATAATATGCAATGAGGCACATAAACATGTATGCAAATGTAGGAGTAAACATTCTAATCAAGCATAAAACAAAATCACAAAATCTTTTTCTCCTATTTGCAAAACAAAACATATATGCATAAACATAAATTCTTTTACAAAGCATGCATATATACCAAATACCTCTCCCCCTTTTTGTCAATCATCAACAAAGGGGTTGAAGTAAAACAAATCCATCAAATTTTTCTCCCCCTTTTTGTCCGAAACATAGAATCAATAAAGGGGTAAACATAAATCAATCAATAAAGGATTATATGCGATATACATTCATGAAGAGGAAGACGCTAAGTTAGCTTCCCTACACATATGCATTACATGAAGAAGGGATGACAAGCCCTAATTCACATAACACATATTATGTAATGCATAAGAGGAGATGTGAAGCTCCCCCTACACACGTGTATCACACAAAGAAGAGTTGTCAAGCTCCTCAATATATAATACACTCAATATGAATCTATATGTAGAAGAGATGTTAAGCTCTCCTTGCATATAGGCAATACAAATCAAAAATTTTGATTTTTCTTATAAAGCAAAATTTTGAATTTTCTCAATAAAACAAATCTTGAGAATTTTTCTTAAAATTTTTATTTTCTTATCATAAATCACTTTGTGCTTTAAACATGTAAAACAATTTTACTCAAGCACAAATAATTCATATATATGTATGAAAAATGAGTATATCAATTGAAATTGATACATACATATATAAGAAAACAAAATATGAGTATATACAAAAAATAGAGTCAAATTGATACCAATTGAAATGATTCAATGATACCAATTGAAACAATGATAGGATCATGTATATAACTCATAAAACATTGAAAAATAAATAACTAGTTAAAATAATTTTGAAAAAACTAGTTAAAGATCCTTCAAAATATGAAACAAAGTCATATGCAATTCATGAATCATACCAAATACACAAAGGTTGTCACTCAAAATCGATTAAGCTCATAAAAGTGTTCATGAAACAAAGTTGATTGAGGCTAAACCTGCACACAAAATACGAAATTTAAGAACTTAAAAAGGAAATGTGCAAGTGCTCAATTCTTCCGCGATAGCAAGTGGCTATGCGGGTCGTGATCCACAAGGAGGGTTTTGCAATAGAAGCGTTTACGTTCTTGTATTGAAATCGTTATGAACACAAAGCGAAAGTTCTTCTCTGATTTAAAGAAATAAAATGAAAGAGTTATGTTAAAGGTTAAAGTTAAAAAGAAAGCGATAGATGAAGAAGGTGGAGAAACCGGAGAATGACAATATACAAATGAATTGGAAAAAAAATGAAAACGATTTGGAAGATGTGGTGAAAGAAATCGTGATTGCGATCTATGCTAAAGAAATAAAAGAAAAGAAAGAAGGTTGAAGAAATACTTACCTAGATTGATTGATGACTTACCTGAAAACCTTTGCATGTTCTACCTTTGTTTAGGAGGCGTTCAACGCATAGATCATAAGCCCGAGCTCAGTCCCCGTTCGCATTATATCATCAAGTCTAGCACAAGCATGAAGTGATACGTCTTGAGGAGGAGAACGTCTTCATGAACTATCGTTGGCACTCACATAACATCGTTGTACTTGTGCTTTGGAATTCACTTGTAAACTCAACAAAAACAAACGAGGTAACGTCGAAGGAGGAAGAAGAAAGCAAAAGAAAAATAAAGTAAAGCAGAACATAAAACAAAGCATTTACCTTTATTACTTACTGAAACAATGAAAGAAAGGAGGAGGTACATCGGTGTCACTCTCAACATCAGCCTCTCTCTCTTACTTACATGAATCATCATCTAACCTAAGCCTACATACAATTTACATGAAAAGAAAAGAAAAACCTAAACTAAGAAATGAAAACTTGCTAAGTCCTATCTCTGCATGGTCGTCCCATTTTCAGCACAAAGACTGCCCTTTTATAGGCATAACCCACACGAGGAAGATCCCGGGGAGATCGGGGAGCAAACGCTCCCCTAACTCCCCAACCAAGCCGCGGATCCGCGGCTTTTGCCACGTTTCCGCAGCCAGGATGTGGCTAGATGGCCACACCCTGTTGGTGGGTCGTTCTGGTGTTTCCTTCTGACTTTATCCTTTGTTGGATTTTCAGTTTGAGTCCTAGAATGTGACGAAATGGCCTTGGATTTTGGCTTTAACCGATTGATTCTGAGAGGGTTCTTCTCAACCGGTTTTCATCCTCTTGATTTTGCCCTGATTTAGTGAGCGCGAATTAATTTTGATTTAATACAGAATTCTGGTAGGCTTTGGGCTCATTTCTCTTCATCTCCTTAAGGATTGGGCCTGCAAATAAATTAGCATTTAATTAGGACAATGCAGGCTTTTATTCTAAAATAAGTATGGAAATATGATACTAAATATGCAACATTAGCGACCAATCACACTCCCATACCTATCTTTTGCTCGTCCTCGAGCAAAACAACTAAACTATACTAAGGATTATTAGACCACTTTCGCAGGTCACGCGATTGCACTGAGCATGTGTAACAAGCCGTTAAACCTCTAGGTTTCCCCTAGAGGACGAGTTTTGTCTCGTGAGGGTTTTTCAGCGGATTACCACACAAAATCCATAAAGAAAGGGAAATAAAGAGTTAGTATTTTCGAAAAGCATTTTGAAAGAGAAAAATATTTGAATATAATTGTAAGATTTAAGCAATCTATAAGTTATAGGAAAACTGAATTTTCATTCCTAAACTTAGTCTCTATTCAAAAATTTGTTATCAATCAAGGTAAGGAGTCAAATTGTACTTCTCATCTAGTCTATTACTTTACCCTAAGTCGTATGCACCATCGTGACTGTGAAGTTTACTAAGGGTTCTTCAACATTAACTCCCATGCCTTATATTTATTTATTTTTGGTGAGATTTATTCCTCAATTTCATTAGGCTTTCTAATCTGCCCATGTAACGAGCATTCAGTCAGTGACACCCAAACCGGACGGTTTTAGGGCACCAGGTGAGAAAACACCCCTAAGGACTTAAACACTCTAGCAGATAAGGTCACGAAATCAGGGTTTTTATTTATACGATGTACCCCTTTTAGACGTGAATACTTATGCTTCATGAGGCATAAATACCCAGCTTAATCAGAGGATAATTTTTTTTATACGATGCACCCCTTTTAGGCGTGAACACTTATGCTTCATGAGGCATAAATACCCAGCTTAATCAGAGGATACATCTTTTTTTTTCTTTTCAAACTTATCTAATTATCTTTTGCATAAATACTAAGGCTTGCTTAGGCCAAAGCACCTAGCTAATCAATAATTAGACTTATTATTATTATTTTTTTTATAAGGCATAAGAGTCTCTATTTTAAACCCTAAGTGTGTAAGTGTATTTTATGTGCATATTTCATCAAGGCAAAGATCAAGACTAAATTACTTTGACAAATTATCTTCCTAACCCTAAAAATCAAACAAATAATCTTATTTTGACCAAGTATAAGAAATCCTAATTTGGATTTTCCTATTCCTTAAAATTGACTTAATTTCTTACAAAAAATATGTCAAAATATTGTTTCTATTTTCAAAAAGTTTTTAAAAGTAAAGAAAATGTCAATCAATTTTTTTTTTTTTGAAGTTATGTTAGAACCCTCCCCCACACCTATCTCATGCATTGTCCTCAATGTATGAATTAATGTATAGATGCATGAAAAAGAAGAAAGGGAAGGAAAATGTTACCTTAAGGTGGTGGTTCCGGTGGTGGTCTGATTGGTCCACGAAATGCGCCCAATCAACTTTTCGTTGGGTTCGGAGGAACCCACCAGAAATTTCTTTAATATAACCCATTAGAGTTGTGTATCCATGAAGGATCTTTATTAAGTATTTAATCCCATCTAATTTCCAAATTCCATAAACATTTTCGAAGTCAAATTTGTCAACCACCTCGTCCCAGAAATGAGTGTGAAAAGATAGAATGATTGACTTGGACTCAGGAAGTACAGGAACTAATACTGACTCAGGAAAGTGACTTAAGTCAAGTAAAGGTTCCGGAGTCGAGATTGGTTCAAGAAGCGGGTCCAAGTCAAGAAGTTGAAACTCAAGTCCACATGTATTTTCTAACAATGGGATGTGACTTAATATTGGTGATTCAAGTTCAAGAATGATAGGTGGGGGAATCAAAACTGACTCTAAAATATTACTCAAGTTTGGTAACAAAACAGGAGTCAATATTGATTCAGAAAGGTGAACTGGATCACAATTTGAGAATCTAGGTCACATATCTCATTGAATTCAATATCATAAAAATGAGAACTTGCCAATTTGTCAATAGGATCTTCAAAAGTGTATAATTAGTCAAGTTCAATATGATCCTCAAAGATGGGTGATTCAATTTCATTATGAATTGGTACAGGATCCAATGTTGACTCCGGGAAAAATTGAAGTTAGGTGAAGATACCGGAGTCATTATTGAATCAGGAAGAAGAATTGAATCACTAAGTTGGGGTTCAAGATCACATTCATTTTCAAGTTCTATTTCAGGAAAGGAATAACTTGCCAAACTGTCAATATCTTTTTCAAAATTTGGAGTTTGGGCAAGTTCAAATGGTTGTTCTGAAATAGAATCTTGATTTCCAAAACAACATGACTCTTCGGCTCTAACAGAATGGTAAGTGACATCAGAACGGTGGGAACGTAGAGATTCAACCATCATATCTATGTCACGATTACTAGCGTTTTGAGCCTGAGTCATGGCTTCAAGCATCTTTTCATAGTTGATAGGCTCATTGTTTTGATGAAAAGATGAAGTATTATCTTGGAATTGTTGGTGAAATTGTGAGTCCACCAAATTTTGGATTTGTGTTTGGACTCACGCATACTCATTTCCAAATTGATAGTTTCCTATTTTGGACTGGTGGAACTGAGTATGAATCTTGAAAATATTGTGGACTAGGTGGAGAAGGAGGACAAGTTGGTTGAAAATTATGCTCGGTGGAGGTGAATCCCCACTGACTCGGTGAAGAGTTGAAATCATTATGAAAATTATAGTTATTAGATTGGGGGTATGGGTTATATTGATTCAGATAAGACCAATCCGGCACACTAAGTTGGTTAAAGTCATGATATACCGGGTTGGTAATATCCGAAAATGAACTCGGCATGTAATATGGATTATTATTGAAGTTGAAAATTATTATTATAAGCCATATCACACAATGGAATACAAACAAAAAGAAAGAAAAAACAAGCAAAGAAGCAAACAAATAAAAGGAAAAAATTCTAACTAGGTTAGGGTAGACCTATGACCTAGACGACTCCTAACTGATTAGACTGTCCACGGGAGGTTTAATGCAGACTTTGACCACAAGCTAATCAGCCAGGTCAGGTAAGGTTGGTGGGAGGTTTTCCGTCAAAGACGTTCCTTAATTAAATAACCACCAACCTTCGGGCTTTCAGCCCTCAATCCCTTTCCTAGATACTGATTTGGCAGGAGTCAAATTCCAACACCTTTCTCCCTTAGGATAATCTCCTAATTGAGTCTGAGATGTCCCTAGGGCAAACGTCTACTCATTTTTAGTTAGGCTTGGGTTAATGAGTACTTGGAATCTGATTTTTGGGCTAAGGAAGGTGATTAAATCCCCACCTTATCTTTTAATGGGTGGTGCCCTTAAAATCATTTGTGCAAGTGTATAAGATAAATAAGATTCACTCAAAGCGATATAAATCAACCAAGAAGTGAGTCCTATGCTAAATGCAATGCATACGTACCTTGCTCCAGCACTCTTCAACAGTAAAAAAATGAATTGAAAAGACACGTGCCTAAAATGCAAACATCTAATCAATTTTTTATCTTTTCAACAAATGTTTTACTGTTGATTATTAGCACGCTTATGTGATGGCATATAAGAAAAAGTAAAGTTGCAGAAAACTACTACAATTGCAAAGCAAGCAGCCCTGCAAAAAGAACGTTAGTAGTCCACTCCTTTTTGCCGCGGATCCGCGGCTTTGGCCGCGAAAATGCGGCAAAGCAGAGGGCACTTGGTCTCTGCTTTCTAGAGCAGAGGCCCAATGCCACTTATATGTTACTGCAACTTTAATTTCCTGTTTTGCTTGCCCTTAACCTGCAACAGAGAAGAAAATTTGTTTAGTTCTAAAAATTTTCAAAAAAAATCAGATTTCAATAAAAACGTTACCCTCCCCGGCAACGGCGCCAAAATTTGATTGAGGCTAAACCTGCACACAAAATACGAAATTTCAGAACTTAAAAGAAAATGTGCAAGTGCTCAATTTTTCCGTGATAGCAAGTGGCTATGCGGGTCGTGATCCACAAGGAGGGTTTTGCGATAGAAGCGTTTACGTTCTTGTATTGAAATCGTTATGAACACAAAAGCGAAAGTTCTTCTCTGTTTTAAAGAAATAAAAATGAAAGAGTTATGTTAAAGGTTAAAGTTAAAAAGAAAGCGATAGATGAAGAAGGTGGAGAAACCGAGGAATGACTATATACAAATGAATTGGAAAAAAATGAAAACGATTTGGAAGATGTGGTGAAAGAAATATTGATTGCGATCTATGCTAAAGAAATAAAAGAAAAGAAAGAAGGTGAAGAAATACATACCTAGATTGATTGATGACTTACCTGAAAACCTTTGCATGTTCTACCTTTGTTTAGGAGGCGTTCAGCACATAGATCATAAGCCTGAGCACAGTCCCCGTTCGCATTATATCATCAAGTCTAGCACAAGCATGAAGTGATACGTCTTGAGGAGGAGAACGTCTTCATGAACTATCTTTGGCACTCACATAACATCGTTGTACTTGTGCTTTGGATTCACTTGTAAACTCAACAAAAACGAACGAGGTAAAGTAGAAGGAGGAAGAAGAAAGCAAAAGAAAAGTAATGTAAAGCAGAACATAAAAACAAAGCATTTACCTTTATTACTTACTGAAACAATGGAAGAAAGGAGGAGGGTACATCGGTGTCACTCATGAATCATCATCTAACCTAAGCCTACATACAATTTACATGAAAAGAAAAGAAAAACCTAAACTAAGAAATAAAAAACCTGGCTAAGTCCTATCTCTGCATGGTCGTCCAATTTTTAGCACAAAGACTGCCCTTTTATAGGCATAACCCACACGAGGAAGATCCCGGGGAGATCTAGGGAGCAAACGCTCCCCTAACTCCCCAACCAAGCCGCGGATCCGCGGCTTTTGCCGCGTTTCCGCAGCCAGGGTGTGGCCAGATGGCCACACCCTGTTGGTGGGTCGTTCTGGTGTTTCCTTCTGACTTTATCCTTTGTTGGATTTTCAGTTTGAGTCCTGGAGTGTGACGAAATGGCCTTGGATTCTTGGCTTTAACCGATTGATTCTGAGAGGATTCTTCTCAACCGGTTTTCAACCTCTTGATTTTGCCCTGATTTAGTGAGCTCGAATTAATTCTGATTTAATTCAGAATTCAGGTGGGCTTTTGGGCTCATTTCTCTTCATCTCCTTAAGGATTGGGCCTGCAAATAAATTTAGCATTTAATTAGGACAATGCAGGTTTTTATACTAAAATAAGTATGGAAATATGATACTAAATATGCAACATTAGCAACCAATCAAAAGTCATGACAAACAAATAAAGTGTGAGTGTACAAGAACTATGTAATTAGCATTTTCATGAAATTAATCAATGAAGCTTAAAAAGAACATGAATCTTTTATTTTTATTAAACAAAACATAAAATTCATTTTTCATTAAAAAACAAAACAAACTTCTAGTTATTGTATGATTTATCTAAATCTAACAATATGCATACATATCCCAAACATAAAACGAGTCTATTAATAGTATTTGCATGAAGGCAAGAGACTCAAAAAGGATATACATTTATATTTATAGATTTGAATAAAAATGCATATACATGAAGTAAAACATGAAAATAGGCAAAACAAGTGTAAATGAAAGAATCATCAAAACTAGGCTATACATGTGCATATAGTGGGTACAAATAAGCATGAAGTGCAAACGTATATGAATCAAATGTTGCTCACTACTCGTACATGTATAAATCCAAGTTTTAATAGAACCTACATCTAAACAAGTTATATACCTCATGAAGCACAAAAACAAATAAAACATGAACATGCTATATGATATTACAAATGAATAAGCATGTAAATAAAATAAGAGTTTAGAAATAGTTACCAACTAAGGAACTATGTTCCAAACTCCAAACGTGGTAGTTGACCCACCAAACCTCCTTGATAGCGATGCATTTATATATGTGTCCATCAAGTCCATGTGCATCCACCATCAAGACACCATTCCTCTCACGTCGTGTGAGAGCCCTCACCTACATCAAAAACACACACGGTGGGGGTTTGGTACCCATTTTCTTTGGGTCCTTGGGGGTTAGTCTTATATGGCACCCAAACATTTTTCTTAGGAAAATTTAAATGATGCATCTTGTCATAACAAAACTTTACTAAATGGCCTTTGCGGCCACAATGTGTACAAGTGTACACCTTGGTATGCTTATATGTGTGAGTGTGATCATGACGTGCAACATAAGCATATGCATGATGATGATGTGCATGAAAGTGTGGAGTTTGTTTCTTTGAAATATAGACTCCAATCTAGTGTGGTTAAATGCACATGTGCTCAAAGTAGAGCTCAAACTATCCATTTTATTTTTCAAAATATTTATCTCATTTGTGGTGGCATGTAAAGCATGATGAGATATAAAACTATTTTTCTTCTTTTTAGAAACATTTTCTTTTTCTTTTTCTTTTTCAAAAAATTTTCTTTTCAAAGTAGTATTTTCTTGAAAAACAACTTCTTTTTGTTTTTTCACCAAAACAATTTTATTTTTCAAGGATGTGTTTCCTTCACAAAGATCACTCAATTTAGAAAGTAAGGAAACATTCTCATTTTTCAAATCTTCCTTTTCTTTTTCCATGCATGCAACCTTAGTTCTAAATGAATCATTTTCTTTTAGCATGCAATCAAAATTCTTTTTCAAATTTTTATTTTCTTTCTTAATCATGTCATATTTCTCAAGCAATAGTTGACAAAAAGATGTGAGCTCATCATATGACATGTCATCTTCTACCTCGGATTCAGTAGTTACCTCAAGGGGGTTATCCCCTTGGACCATATAGCGCTTCTTGGAGACGTCACTTCCAACATCCGAATCGCTCCTGGCATAATATAGATCCTTTTCGCCAAGGGAGGTGAGGGTGTTCCATGCTACAAAAGCCGAATCAATATTAGAAACCCTAGATAATAATCATCATTTAGGGTTGATTTTAAAGCATGAAGGGCTTTTGCATTAGCCTCAAAATTCTTGCCATTTAAACAATATGCATTATTAGTTGTGGCAAGATAAACATGAATGCCTAGGGCCTTGAGGTACAAAGACATCTTAACCTTCCAAATTTGGATATTAAGAATGTCAAACATGGGTGGTGACATGAAGTCCATGGTGTGTGTACAAATATTGTGATTAGCCTAAAAAAAGGATCTTTAACTCTAGGTTGTAAGACCCAAATTCAGAGCACTTGGCTCTGATACCAATTGAAGATCACCTAGAGGGGGGGGGAATAGGTGATGGCTAATCTAAAGATCACTAAATGCCAAATAATGTAGAATTAAAAATTATTATGACCTAAACTAAACTTTTAAACTAAACACCACGTATAAATAAGAGTGTAGCCGAATTCCCCGTGAAGGGCTCTGGACTAACTCCTCTAGATTCCCCTTTATAAGGGTTGAGGTGCCGCGTTGGCTTTCTTGGTTGAATACAAGGGTTAGCAAACAATCCCAAGCAAGTATATCAATTAAGCACACAATATATCAAGCATGTAAAGATAAGACAAGTAATAGCATGCAAGATATAAACAAGAGACAAAGAGAGAGAGAGAGAGAGAGAGAGAGAGAGAGTGAGCAATCGCAAACACAAGGGATTTGTTTCGAGGTTCGAGCACACTTGCTCTACATCCCCGCCTTCGACACATGAAGGATTTCCACTATGCTTGATCCCAATGGATCACTCCTCGTGGCCACAACACCTACAAGCCCTCGGACTCTCTAGTCCCGTACACACCGCAAGCCCCACAAGCTCGCCGAGGCGCACCTCAAACAAGAGTTCACACACGAACTCTAAACAACCGCGAACGCACTCGTCCGCCTCCTCAAGAAGCAAGAAAAGATCTCTTGGTGATCTAAACACTTTGATCACCAATAAACACTCTCACTACAACACTCCTATAAGATGAATAATCAATGGGTTGCTCAAGTGTTTGTGTGAGAAAACAAGGAAACAGATGGTGGAGGAAAACTAAAGAAAATCTCTTTTTAAACACTCTTGATAAACTCTTCTTTTGATTAGAAATATTTGCCCTCAATTTTGTGGAGAAAAACCTCTTAAAAGAGTAGGAAAAACTGGCTCTAAAAGTCTCCAAAAATCTTAAACAAAACAGCCCCCAAATGCTCCTTTTTATAGAGTCTGGAAAACTAGCCGTTGGGGTCTGTCAGAACTGCCGTCGACCGGTCGACCGCCAACGGTCATTTTTCTGACCGTTAGAGCAACGGCCGAGCGCTCGGTCGACCGAGCTACTGGAACAGAGAGCGGTCTCTCTCAGTCGACCGATCCGGTCGACCGGGGTTTTCCAGAGAGCAGAAGCTCTCTGGCGGTCGACCATCTCGGTCGACCGGCCCTCCAGCCAGATACTGGCGTGCACGCTGTGCACGTCGGTCGACCGTGACGGTCGGCCGACTTCAAGCTGCGGTCGACCATCCCGGTCGACCGCTGAAGCCAGTACAGATCTGTTAAGGGATTTAAAACTAGGTCTTTTTGGCTCACATAAAATCTCATAAAATACAGAAAAATCTACAAAATAGTTTTACCAATATACTTTGATAAATAAATATGCTTGCACAAAATCAAGGCATGTTATAAAAGATTTGGACTATTTTGTAATATGGAAAAATTGGCTCAAATGAAAACAGTATTTTCCAAAACTTGATTTTTCCAAAACTTCTCAAATACAAAAACAAGATATTTAAACTCATTTGAAGTATAGAGTGTATGGACATGATCTACTACACAAACATGGTAAAATATCTATATTTTTGACATTAAGTTCTACAAACGGTTTTGGTTAAAACATGTAAACTAGAATACCAAAAATCAAACATGTATTTTTCTAAAAGAAAATTCTTTTATAAAAACAAACTAAATCAAGAGTGTGTTGTGTGTGTATATGATATACTTGAGCAATCCATGAACTACTCTATCCTTTACATTTTAACTAAAACAAAATCTTACTAAAACAAACCTAGACTCAAGTCTTCATCTTGTTGAAGTCTTCACTTGAAGCCTTGTTGACTTGGTCCAAACACCGTGCTAGCTCCAAAACATGACTTTAAATCCTTTGTTGAAGCTATGCACCTACTAAGATCTTTATCATAAATCTGTCACTAATTAAACACAAGATCATTAGTACTATAACTACATGAGTTGATCATCATCAAAGCTAGAGTGATGGGCCTTCGGGCCAACAATCTCCCCCTTTTTGATGATGATAAAACTCATGAAGTTATATATGCATGGATTAAAGTAAAGCTTCAAAGAAGCTCCCCCTTAACTCATGCATAACAAATAAACAAAATAAATATGCAATGAGGCACATAAACATGTATGCAAATGTAGGAGTAAACATGCTAATCAAGCATAAAACAAAATCACAAAATCTTTGGCTGGCTTGGACGATAATGGTGATTGGCTGGCTTGGACGAGATATGGAGATTAATTTAGAATTAGTATCTAGTTTGTTAGAATTATAGGATTCGGTGTTAGGATTATGACTTTGAATTATGATTTGATTTGTTAGGATAAGGATTGAGTTTGGATCTTGGGTGTTGGGTATGGGTTAATGGGTAAGGATCTCAAAGGTAATGGGCAATAGGTTAGGAAAAAGAAAAGATATATAAATAATAATAATAATATAATAATAAATATTAACAATCAAATTAGATAGTTGTAATAATAATAATAATAAAATTATCCAAATTAAAATTATTATCTAATAATACTTGGTAAAAATACTACCATTAATAATAATGACTAAAACAATACAATAACAATAAGAATAATAAAATATCAATACTAACAATAATAGCAACTACAATAATAATAATAGTAAAAATAGTAATGGAAAAAATACTAGTTAGTAATTAAAATGATAATACTTAATAATGCTAAATATACATATAAGGTCAAAATACCATTTACTATCTTAAAATAATTTGTACTATAAATCAAGTTAACAAATAATGATAAAATAACCAGTAAAATAAAAAAATACTTTAAAAAAAAATACAGTATTTTATGTTGGCCCAAAGGCCCATCACTCAAGTTTTGATGATGATCAACTCATGTAGTTATGTTTACTAATGATCTTGTGTTTAATTAGTGACAGATTTATGATCAAGATCTTAGTAGGTGCATAGCTTCAACAAAGGATTTGAAGTCAAGTTTTGGAGCTAGCACGGCTTGATTCACGAGCCTATGCATCAAGACTACATCAAGTACTCAAGAGGAGTCGAGCTCGTTGGATTGCTTTTGGACCAAGTCAAGAAAATGAGAAGGCTTCAAGTGAAGACTTCAAGAAGATGAAGACTTGTGTCTAGGTATAAGATTTAGTTTTAGAAGATTTTGTTTTAGTTAAAATGTAAAGGATAGAGTAGTTGGTGGATTGCTCAAGTATACATTTACACACACACTCTTGATAGATATGTTTTCATAAAAGATTTTTAGTTTTAGAAAAGAATTTTTACTTTGGAAAAACATTTTGGTTTTTGGTATTTTCTTATATACATGTTTTAAACCAAGACCATATTTAGTGCTTAATGTCAAAAACATAGATATTTTATCTTAATTGTGTAGTGGATAATATCCATACACACTATGCTTTAATGAATTCAAAATATCTTGTTTTTGTATCATGAAGGAGTTTGAAAAACAAGTTTTAGAAAAATACAAGTTTTCAATTGAGCCAATATTTCCATATTACAAAAGTAGTCCAAATCCTTTATAACATGCCTTGATTTTGTGCAAGCATGTTTGTTTATCAAAGTATATTGGTAAAACTATTTTTGTAGATTTTTATGGAATTTTATTTGAGCCAAAAAGACAAACTTTTTAAATCCCAGATTTTTGTTTTCTGGCTTCAGCAAGTCGACTGTATAGTCGACTATACCTGAAGTCGAACGACCGGCTCGGTCGACCGACGTGCACGACGTGCACGCCTTGACCTGGCAGTTGGCCGTCGACCGGCACAGTCGACCGGAACTGAGAACAGTGCTCTCTGTTCTTTTGGTCGACCGGGCGGTCGACCGGAGGCTCCAACGGTCTGATTTTTGACCGTTGGCGGTCGACCGGGCGGTCGACCGACAGGTCTGACAGACCCCAACGGCTAGTTTTTGACAGCCTATAAATTTGGGGGTTTGGTCATTGTTTTGATACAAGATTTTAGGAGAGCTTTGGGCTAGTTTTTCTTATCTGTTTAAAAGAGTTTTCTCCACATATTTGAGAGCAAATATTTCCAATCAAAGGAGAGTTTATCAAGAGTGATTAAAAGTGATTCTTTGAGTTTTCCTCCACAATTTCCATCCTTGTTTTCTCACACACCCTTGAGCTATCCATTGCTATATCTACCTATAGGGATTTGTTGTGAGAGGATTTTAGGTGATCAAGAGTTGTGATCACCAAGTTCATCTTTGTTCTTTGAGAAGGCGGACGGTTGTGTTCGCATTATTTCGGGTCCTAGTGTGGACTCGGCGTTTCGAGTTCGGGTGCGAACTCTAGTTTGAGGTGCGGCCTCGGCGAGCCGGTGGGCTTGTGGTGTGTACGGACTAGAGAGAGTCCAAGGAGTTCTAGTGGGAACTCATTGTAGGTGTTGCGACACCGGGTGATCCATTGGGATCGATTATAGTGGAAATCCTTCGTGTGTCGAAGACGGGGATGTAGCAAGGGTGCTCGAACCTCGAAACAAATCCCTTGTGTTTGCGATTGCTCACTCTCTCTCTCTCTCTTTTTGTCTCTTATTATATCTTGCATGCTTCTATTGTGTTTATCTTTACATGCTTGATATATTCATTTGTGCTCATTGATATATTTGCTTGGGATTATTTGCTAACACTTGTATTCAACCAAGAGAGCCAACGCGACACTCAACCCATTCAGGGGGATCTAGAGGAGTTTGTCCAGAGCCCTTCACGGGGAATTCGGCAACACTCTTGTGTTATACGTGGTGTTTAGTGTAAAAGTTTAGTTTAGGTCATAATTGTTTTTAGCTTTCGCATTATTCATCATTAAGTGACCATTAGATTAGCCTTCACCTATTCACCCCCCCTCTAGGTGAACTTACAATTGGTATCAGAGCTTGGTACTCTGATTTGGGTCTTACAACCTAGATTTAAAGATCCTCATTTTAGGCTAATCACAATATTTTGTACACACACCATGGACTTCATGTCACCACCCACTTTTGACATTCTTAACATCCAAATTTGGAAGGTTAAGATGTCCTTGTACCTCAAAGCCCTAGGTTATCATGTTTATCTTACCATCACTAATAATGATTATTGTTTATATGGTAAGAATGTTGAGGCTAATGCAAAAGCCCTTAATGCTTTAAAGTCTACCCTAGATGATGTTTATTTATCTAGAGTTTCTAACTTTGATTCGGCTTTTGTAGTTTGGAATACCCTCATCTCCCTTGGCGAAAAGATCAATACTATGCGGGGAGCGATTCGGACGTTGGAAGTAATACCTCCAACTTGTGCTATATGGTCCAAGGAGATAACCCCCTTGAGGTAACTACCGAATCTGAGGATGAGGACATGTCATATGATGAGCTTACCACTTTTTGTCAACTTCTACTTGAGAAATATGACATGATTAAGAAAGATAATAAAAATTTGAAAAAGAAATTTGATTGCATGCATATAGAACAAGATTCATTTAAATCTAAGATTGCATCCTTAGAAAAAGAAAATAAAGTTTTGAAAAATGAAAATATTTCCTTGATGTCTAAATTGAATGATTTGTGTGAAGGAAATATGACTTTGAAAAATGAAATTATTTTGGTGGAAAAATAAAAGGAAGTTGTTTTTCAAGAAAACTCTTGTTTAAAAGAAAAATTGTGAAAAAGAAAAAGATTTTGAGACAAAAGAGAAAAAGAAAAAATGATTCTTTATCTCATCATGCTTTACATGCCACCACAAATGAGATAAATGTTTTGAAAAAGAAAATGGATTGTTTGAGTTCAACTTTGAACTCTTGTGCATTTAATCATACTAGGTTGGAGTCAATGTTTTCAAAGAAACAAACTCCACACATTCATGCACAACATCATCATGCATATGCTTATGTTGCACGTCATGATCACACTCCTACACATAGCATCCTAAGGTGTACAAGTGTACACATTGTGGCCGCAAAAGCCATCTAGCAAAATTTTGTTTTGACAAGTTGCATTCTTTAAATTTTGCTAATAAAATTTTTTGGGTTCCTTACATGACTAACCCCAAAGGACCCAAGAAAATATGGGTACCAAAACCCCCACCGTGTGTTTTTGATGTAGGTGAGGGCTCTCACAAAACGTGAGAGGAATGATGCCTTGATGGTGGATGCAAATGGATATGATGGACACACTTATTGATGCATCGCTATCAAGGAGGTTTTGGTGGGACAACTATCATGATTGGAGCTTTGGAGTTGGTAACAATCTCTAAACTCCCATTTTATTTATGTTCATGCTTGTTCATTTATGATATTTTTAGCATGATCATGTTTTATTTGTTTTTGTGCTTCATGTGGTAAAAACATGCTTAAATGTAGTTTTTATCAAAACTTGTATTTATACATATACAAATAGTGAGAACAAATTGATTCATATATGTTTGCACTTCATGCTCATTTGTACCCACTATATGCACATGTATAAGCTAGTTTTGATGATTCTCTCATTTACACTTATTTTGCCTATTTTAATGTTTTACTTCATGTATATGTATTTTTAATTCAAATCTAATAAATATACATGTATACCCGTGAGTCTCTTGCCTTCATGGAAATACATTTGATAGACTCTTTTATATTTGGGATATGTATGTGTATTGTTAGTTTTGGATAAATCATACATATACCATGAAGATTAGTGTTTTAATGAAAAATAATTTTTTTTTTTGACTTATGATCTTTTTGAGCTTCAATGTCTATTTTCATGAAAATGCTATTTACATGACTTTTGAACACTCACACTTTATTTATTTTGTCATGACTTTGTTTCATGAACATATTTTTTTTGAGCTTCATAGATGGAGTGTCAATTCTTGTATTTGGTATGATTCATGAAAAACAAATGCTTTGATTTCATGTTTTGAAGGATATTTAACTAGTTTTTTTCAAAAAATTATTTTAACTAGTTATTGTTCTTCATTTGGTAGTGATTTTCAATGCTAAAATATTTTCAAATCTAATTTTTGAAACCCCTACCATCAATGGGAGGATGGATAGGGGATCATGTTCATGTATGCTTTATGTGAAAAACATTTTAATCTTGAACTTGGTTGGGAGGCATAAGTTATGAGTTATATACTTGATTTACATTGTCATTTTCAATTGGTATCATTGGATCTTTTCAATTGGACCTAAATTAATAATTTTTGTATATACTCATATTTTGTTTTCTTATATATGTATGTATCAATGTCAATTGGTATACTCATTTCATACATATATATGATTTTCATGTGCTTAACTTACAATTGGCTCACATTTTTAAAAGCACAAAGTTTATGATGAAAAATAAATTTTTTTTGATCATTATGTTTACTATTAGTATCAATATGTTTCAACTTCATATTTGTTAAATTTCAATTGGTATCAATATGATTTACAATAATGATTATTTTCAATTTGGTATCTTAAAATTTGTTTGTTTTACTAAAGCTCTGATACCTTTAAAAATTTTTTTTAAAGAAAAATTAAAAAAACATTTTTTTGATTTGTATTTCTTATATGCAAGGAGAGTTTAACATCTCTTCTACATATAGATTCATGTTGAGTGTATCTTGTATTGAGGAGCTTGACATCTCTTCTTTATGTGGTACACGTGTGTAGGGGGAGCTTCACATCTCCTCTTATGCATTACATAATATGTGTTATGTGAATTAGGGCTTGTCATCCCTTCTTCATGTAATGCATATGTGTAGGGAAGCTAACTTAACGTCTTCCTCTTCATGAATGTATATCGCATATAATCCTTTATTGATTTAAGTTTACCCCTTATTGATCTCTTTGTTTATGACAAAAAGAGGAGAAAAATTTGTTGATTGTGTTTTTACCCCTTTGTTGATGATTGACACAAATGGGAGAAAGATTTTGGATTTATATGCATGTTTTGGTGAAAAAGGATTGTTTATGCATATATGTTTTGTTTTGCAAATAGGAGAAAAAGAATTTGATTTGTTTTTTGCTTGATTAGCATGTTTACTCCTACATTTGCATACATGTTTTTGTGCCTCATTGCATATTTATTTTGTTTATTTGTTATGCATGAGTTAAGGGGGAGCTTCTTTGAAGCTTTATTTTAATCCATGCACATATAACTTCATGAGTTTTGTCATCATCAAAGGGGGAGATTGTTGGCCCAAAGGCCCATCACTCTAGTTTTGATGATGATCAACTCATGTAGTTATGTTTACTAATGATCTTGTGTTTAATTAGTGACAGATTTATGATCAAGATCTTAGTAGGTGCATAGCTTCAACAAAGGATTTGAAGTCAAGTTTTGGAGCTAGCACGGCTTGATTCACGAGCCTATGCATCAAGACCACATCAAGTACTCAAGAGGAGTCGAGCTCGTTGGATTGCTTTTGGACCAAGTCAAGAAGATGAGAAGGCTTCAAGTGAAGACTTCAAGAAGATGAAGACTTGTGTCTAGGTATAAGATTTAGTTTTTAGAAGATTTTGTTTTTGTTAAAATGTAAAGGATAGAGTAGTTGGTGGATTGCTCAAGTATACATTCACACACACACTCTTGATAGATATGTTTTCATAAAAGATTTTTAGTTTTAGAAAAGAATTTTACTTTGGAAAACATTTTGGTTTTTGGTGTTTTCTTATATACATGTTTTAAACCAAGACCATATTTAGTGCTTAATGCCAAAAACATAGATATTTCATCTTAATTGTGTGGTGGATCATATACATACACACTATGCTTTAATGAATTCAAAATATCTTGTTTTTGTATCATGAAGGAGTTTGAAAAACAAGTTTTAGAAAAATACAAGTTTTCAATTGAGCCAATTTTTCCATATTACAAAAATAGTCCAAATCCTTTATAACATGCCTTGATTTTGTGCAAGCATGTTTGTTTATCAAAGTATATTGGTAAAACTATTTTTGTAGATTTTTATGGGATTTTATTTGAGCCAAAAAGACAAACTTTTTAAATCCCAGATTTCTGTTTTCTGGCTTCAGCAAGTCGACTGTATAGTCGACTATACCTGAAGTCGGTCGACCGGCTCGGTCGACCGACGTGCACGACGTGCACGCCTTGACCTGGCAGTTGGCCGGTCGACCGGCACAGTCGACCAGAACTGAGAGCAGTGCTCTCTGTTCTTTTGGGTCGACCGGGCGGTCGACCAGAGGCTCCAACGGTCTGATTTTTGACCGTTGGCGGTCGACCGGGCGGTCGACCGACAGGGCTGACAGACCCCAACGGCTAGTTTTTGACAGCCTATAAATTTGGAGGTTTGGTCATTGTTTTGATACAAGATTTTAGGAGAGCTTTGGGCTAGTTTTCTTATCTGTTTAAAAGAGTTTTCTCCACATATTTGAGAGCAAATATTTCCAATCAAAAGGAGAGTTTATCAGAGTGATTAAAAGTGATTCTTTGAGTTTTCCTCCACAATTTCCATCCTTGTTTTCTCACACACCCACTTGAGCTATCCATTGCTATATCTACCTATAGGGATTTGTTGTGAGAGGATTTTAGGTGATCAAGAGTTGTGATCACCAAAGTTCATCTTTGTTCTTTGAGAAGGCGGACGGTTGTGGTCGCATTGTTTCGGGTCCTAGTGTGGATTCGGTGCTTCGGGTTCGGGTGCGAACTCTAGTTTGAGGTGCGGCCTCGGCGAGCCGGTGGGCTTGTGGTGTGTACGGACTAGAGAGAGTCCAAGGAGTTCTAGTGGGAACTCGTTGTAGGTGTTGCGGCATCGGGTGATCCATTGGGATCGATTATAGTGGAAATCCTTCGTGTGTCGAAGGCGGGAATGTAGAGCAAGGGTGCTCGAACCTCTAAACAAATCCCTTGTGTTTGCGATTGCTCACTCTCTCTCTTTTTGTCTCTTGTTTATATCTTGCATGCTTCTATTGTGTTTATCTTTACATGCTTGATATATTCATTTGTGCTCATTGATATATTTGCTTGGGATTGTTTGCTAACACTTGTATTCAACCAAGAGAGCCAACGCGGCACCTCAACCCATTCAAGGGGAATCTAGAGGAGTTTGTCCAGAGCCCTTCACGTTCACGGGAAATTCGGCAACACTCTTGTGTTATACGTAGTGTTTAGTGTAAAAGTTTAGTTTAGGTCATAATTGTTTTTAGCTTCCGCATAATTTGCATTAAGTGACCATTAGATTAGCCTCACCTTCACAATCTCCACCCCCCCTCTAGGTGAACCTACATTTTAGACCAGTATATTACATGTTAGGTTCAAACAAACATTTTAAAGATACAAAAATTGTGATTGTTCATCAGTTAGAACAACAAATAGACAATTCTAGCTGCTGAGCTCGTGTATTAATCAAACTAATTAGCATGATCAATTGTAACTTTGACATTCCCCAAGAATTTGGGATCATTTCTTGTAGTTTAAACACAAATCACCTCTGAAATGAGGATGTGTTTTAATTATTCTAGTCTATAATTCTGCTATGACTACAGAGAGAGAGAGAGAGAGAGAGAGAGAGAGAGAGAGAGAGAGAGAGAGATGCCTCTTCTCACATATATTTCTAACTGTGGGCACACAGTTCGTTCTTGATGCATATTAAAATAACAATATTAAGGAATATGTATAATAAAAGTTATAATTAATTAGCTATCATGTACATTGGAAAGATAAAATATTAATCATGGCTAGTGATTCTAATTCCTTGTTGAAAACCTGTGGTGTAGACAAAAATGAAGGATATGAGACATTGAGAGATCTTGAGTGACGTATGTATTGTGAAATACAAGCAACCTAGGGACAAGCAAGTAGTGCGCACAAATGCAAAAAGTTATAATATTCAACTGATGAGAATATAGTAAACACGATTTTAACTGTTTTTCAAGTTATAAAGTAAAGAAGATAAGTACCGTAATTTTTCATTAAACAATAAACAATGAAACATATAAAATACTCATGAAACATGTATCCGGTTTGATCCAACGAAAGTGTGTCAAACGTTACTATGATGTGCAAAGGAACACAAATACAATAAGAATAAATAATACTCGTGCGGCAATGAAAGATAATGGTGGTTTAACCTGGGAAAATAAACATATAATGAAGAAAATAAAGAAATGAAACCCATAAATAAACTGTTTTGACTTATTGCCCACACTTAAAAAGCCCAGATGCTACCGATCCATGCGACACATCGTATCACCTCACTCACACTTCGCTGGCCCCGACCCTAAGGACTGGAAAGAGACCTGACCTTCTTCTCCTTCACCCCTCACCAGCCTCCCTCTCACAAGGACCCCACATCACGTGAGAATCCCCTTCCCATTCACTCCTCTCTCCTCTTCTTCTTCCCCTCTCCACCTCACTTTTCCCTTTAACCTCGCACCCCCAACCCACGCTTCCCCCTCTTCACTACGAGCAGCAAGCAAGAAGAGAGGAGTGCAATCAAAGAAATCCCTATCATCCCCCATGAAGAACGAACCCTAACCCTAACCCTAATCAAGAATCAAGAAATGGAAGAAGCCTCCTCCTCAGCCCCCACCGCCGGTCACGACCCGACACCACCACCACCACCACCACCACCTCCCCTGCAGCAGCCGCAGCAGCAGCAGCAGCAACCGAGCCGTTACGAGTCGCAGAAGCGGCGTGACTGGAACACATTCCTGCAGTACCTGCGGAACCACAGGCCCCCGCTCGCCCTGGCCAGGTGTAGCGGGCGCACGTGATCGAGTTCTTGAAGTACATGGACCAGTTCGGGAAGACGAAGGTGCACGGCCCCGGGTGCCCCTTCTTCGGCCACCCCAACCCCCCGGCCCCCTGCCCCTGCCCGCTCCGCCAGGCCTGGGGCTCCCTCGACGCCCTCATCGGCCGCCTCCGCGCCGCCTACGAGGAGAACGGGGGCGCCCCGGAGTCCAACCCCTTCGCCGCCAGGGCGGTCAGAATCTACCTGCGGGAGGTGCGCGGGAGCCAGGCCAAAGCCAGAGGGATTCCGTATGAGAAGAAGCAGAAGAAGAAGCGGAAGAGACTGCCTCCCCCTCCTCCTCCTGCTGTTGCGCCCGCAGCTACTGCTACAACTGGTGGATCGTCATCGTCAGCGACGGCAGTAACGGTTGCTTGGCTTGGTGGAGCTGGGGAGGGTCTACTAGTGCACCGCCTGCGGCAGGAGGTGACTCGTAATTTCCCTTTTTTTGTTTTTCAGGATTTTAACGTAAAAATAATTAATAGAGATCTGGTAGCCCAGGAGGATTTATTATTATTATTATTATTAATTATTATTGATATTGTTATTGAGGATTGAGGATTATAATTAGCTCATGCGAGGCTGGTCTCTAATGATGATGAAGATGAAGGAGGATATTTTTACAGAGAAAAAACACTTTGAAATTGATCCTCTATTTGCGGCAATTATTATGGCGCACTGAATTTCCTATCTTCCGATGTCCTTTTCAATTTTGCGCAAGAATTTGCATGGCTGATTTGTTTTAGTTTTTTTTTTTTTTTTTTGATTTTTCTTTTATATTTCAGAGAGAAATTATAATTAGCTGCTTGACTATAATATGGATAATTGCATGCTTACCTCACATTTTGATTCTCATAGCAAATTTTGAGGTCAAGTGTCACTAGCATTGCTTTAGGTCCGGTAATTTTTTTTCAAATTAATTATGTAAAATTATAGAAAATACTGTACCTTTTCTGTTCTTCCCACTTTAAAAGCAATCTGTTTCCAATTTTCCAAATTTTCTAGCCGATTACTTTTTATTTTCCAAATACTCACTCATTTTGTATGAGATTTTGTTTCTTTGTTTTCTTAAATAATTGCAATGGGGTTTTTCTCTTTCTTAACTTTGATTATAAAATTTTCCTTTTGAGGAACTCTCATCGTTGTTTACTTCCATTTTTTGTATAAGATTTGCCTCCATTGTTTTATTTTCTTTTTAGTAATTGCAATGGAGTACCTTCTTCTTTTTGGGATGAACCGCAATGGTATCTTTGAACTTTTTTTTTTGTGTGCGGACAGATCTTTGTACACAATCTACTTCCAATCTTCTATAGGAGTTTGCTTTTTAATTTTTCTTTGTTAGCGATACTTGTGTGAATCATCATCAACCTTTCTCTCTCACCTCTGAATGTAATCTAGCTCCAATGTTCTTTGAGCACAATCTACTGTATTCTTCTTCTTCGGGCTCATGAAGTGCTTGATCCGCAGGGATCCAGACCTGCACACTCATCATCAGATAGATTTGACTCTCTCTCTCTCTCCCTCTCTCCCTCTCTCTCTCTCTCTCTCTCTCTCTCTCTCCTCTCTCTCCTCTCTCTCTCTCTCTGTGTGTGTTGAGAAATAGTTTGAACCCCATGGTTTATTTTTTCTTTCCTTTTTTTCTTAGGTTAAATAATCCAAGTTGGATAAAGAGCTTAGTTCACACGAATTGTTATTCATCAACAGATAGAGTGGAAGTTTTTTCTTTTTTCTTTTCTTTTTCTTTTTTTTAACACTCCGAACTTGATCCCATTGCATTTTCTAACAAGCACATACTATGACAAAGAATTCACATTATTCTATTATTCTCGGTTTGAGAACAATGTAGGTACATTTTTTTTCCAGTTTTCTTCCCTGTTTTTTCAAGAGCGTTCTTCTTCTTGTTTCTCACTCCAATATTTGGCCCGTCTTATATCACTTAATTATCTTTCCATTTTCTTTTTCATTTGAGTAGAACCTTCTGTTGATTTTTGGAGAAGAAGCACACCATTTTATTTGGAAACCCAAAACAAAAATTTTTTATTCAAACTTTTCTCAACTACTTATCCTCTTTTTTTTCACTCTTTTTTTTTTCCTCCTTTATAAATATTGACTATGCCTTCTCTTTTATAGGTAAAATAATGCAAATCAAACTAAAAATCAAACTCTTATTCCTAATCTAATACTTACTTTATTAAAAAAATAAAAACTCTTGAACTATTCCTAATAAATCATGACTCTACGAATAAATTTAGAAACTCCAAAAATCTTAAACCAACTCAAATTTGGCTTTCCTATTTCATGAGAATTTGATTTACAATATCCAATAGCCTCCTTTAATTTAAATCCTTCAAGAATAGTTGTCACCTTTAATTTTACATTGCAATTAAATTCCTCTTGATTTGCTTAGAGTATTGTGATTTTTCTTTAAACTTTCTACTTTTGCATCTCATTTTATAATAACTAAAATTATTTTTACCTCTTCCTTCAAATCCTTGTTTCTGCTTTTGGACTCTTATCTCGAATTTTTCTTAATTATGACTTTGGTGCTCCTCTTTTATATTCTTGTCATTTATCCTAATGGTGTCAACTTCTTATTTTGATGATCTTATATTCAATTTGATGAATCTTGATGTTTTGCTTGCACTATGATGATCTCCATGACATCTTCGAGAGTTATCTTCACTTTGTAATTCTCTTTATTCTTCTTATGTGAGTGTTTGATTTTCTCCACTGTCCAACTAGGTATTTTTTTTTTCAATTTTGTTGTTGTAAATGAAACTTTTTCATGAATTTTCTTTTTCTTGTTATTTTTTTTTTGCCTCTTTTTCTCCACCTTCTTCTCTTTCTTCTTCTCATTTTTCTTCTTTTTCTTCTTTATCTTTCTCTTCCTTTCCTCCTCTTCATTCTCTTTCTTCTCTTTCCATAATTTTACTCTAATGTAATTTTCAGATTCATGAGTATCTCTTCTTTGAACTCTTTAATTTTTTGAACTTCTTCCATCTCTTCTTTTAAATTTTATACTTCTTGAATTCTTCTCATCGTTTCTTTGAACTCTTTAGCTTCTTGAGTTGTCTCTAACTTCTTCTCTTCATATAACTTCCGTAAAATATTCCAAGCACACTTTGTTGTTTCACCTGCAATGATGTGAAAAGCTTCTTCAGCGAGGTATATTAAGAGTTTTGTCATGTTGTTGTTATTCTATATTGTTAAGATCCTCTCAGTTGGCTTAATATGTCTTCATCATTTTGCTTCTCCTCGTAACATTTTTTCACGATCTCCCAAACGTTTTGTGAGATCAAAACTTCCTCTATCTTGACACTCCAATTTTTATAGTTGTTTTTAGTAAGATAAGAAACAAGTTGAAACCACATGTTAGCCATCTTTTTTACTCTTTTTAACGCCTTCTTCTTTGTACGCCGTGGACGACACTGATGTTGATTTTCAGAGATGAACAGAAAATTTTATTTCAAAAATCAAAAACAAAAGAAATTATTCAGACTTTTCTCAACTACAAATTCTCTCCTTTTTTCACTCTTTTTCTATTTTTTTTGTTACAACATTTTGACTATGTCTCTTTTTTTATAGGCAAAGCATTACAAGTCCAACTCAAATCAAACAACTATTCTTAGTTTGATAAGGAACTCTTAAACTAATCCTAATGTAATTATGACTCTAAAATTAAATTTTATATATTCCAAAAATTCTAAATCAACTCAAAATTTAACTTTTTAACACAGATTTGAATTACAATTTCCAACATGTTGCTCACATTAAAATTTGTAAATTTACTTGAGTGGAATTAGTTTTCCATCCCTTTTTTTTTTTTGACTGCCCTGGCAACAAAACAATCAGCAACAAGTCTCTCACTGGTCCCCTACTAACTACACTTCTCTCTGAGCGAGATACTAGATGTTTCGCCACACGAGCGGCCAATCTCTCTCTCTCTCTCTCTCTCTCTCTCTCTCTCTCTCTCTCTCTCTCTCTCTCTCTCTTCTTCCTCCTTCACCCCCCCCCCCCCCCCCCCCCCCCCCCCCTGTGATCTTCCTCCTCCAGACTTCAGACTTCAGTTCTCTTCTGCACCAATCCCACAACACTGCTACCCAAAAATTCTCTCTCTCTCTCTCTCTCTCTCTCTCTCTCTCTCTCAATTATTTGTTTTCTTTCCAAACAACTGATGAAATATTACGCAAAATGTTGAAACTAGTGGTGTACAGAAAGATCAGAATATCAGTATGAGCATCAGATACAAAGAACCTTAAATAAATAAGTTATTTTGCAATGACATTTTTTTTTCGGTTTGCACAAATACTCTGTGATTAAGGTATACACTATACATTGCATGGAATTTTACTGTGCGTGCAGTCTTTTTCTCAGAAAAAAGCTATACACGTACACCTTTATCCTTTTGTAGAGCCCTCTCGCTATACCCACCCCTTTTTCCTCTCTTTCTACACCTTCTCTCTCTCTCTCTCTCTCTCTCTCGACAAACAGTGCACTCTCTTCTCTTTCTTGAATCGCTTCTTTTGTCGTGACCTGATTCAAATTCTCTTGACCAGAACTGTACAGTTTTCTGAACAATGGTGGATTTTGTTTCTGATGAAAAGGAAGTCTCTCGATTTTCCTTGTGGGGGCATTTTTCAAAATAAAATTTCTTTTCTGAGTTTAAATTTAAAGATTACTATTTATTATTAGCCCCAATACAGCGTCCGCTCTTGTCGGGACTGCCGGCAAAATTATCACGTAGACCCTAATAAGTTGAAAGGACTATATCCACGAAATACTGTTTCTAACGCGATTACGTCCAAGTCCATTTTTTTTCTTCATTTATATAAAGGCACCTCCATTTATCAACCTACTGCTTTCACCCAACACTGTAAATAAATATTCACCTCATGATCACTGTGCAAAAAATATATATATAAAAATTAATAATAAAAGTATACAGAGAACAACTCAGACTGATAAAATGTTTTGTAGATTAGTTGCACTCACACGGTTATTTAGATTAATTCGTGTAATTATGTAACTAGTTCTTTTATGCATTTGTAATTTTTTTCATTGTACCTATGTCTTCTGGAATCAAATTTTCCCACATGAATTATTGTTTTATTGGCTTATTCATTTTACCTGGTTATTATACTGGGTAAAGAGAACACATAAGAAATTTATTTTTGTGCTAAAATAATTTGAAAAGAAGATTAGGAAAAAAATTGTTAATTAAAGAGTTTGAAAACTACAAATGAATTTAGTTGAAAGAAAAGAATAATAGTAAGGAAACTTACAATATTCTTAGTATACATTATTGTTTACTTTTACCTTACAATTTACTAATAATTTCTAAGTTTACGTTCTTGTTTGTGTATATACAAGCATCAATAATGATATATGACTAAGAAAAACTTGGAAAAAAAACACATCTTTGACACGGCATATAAAATTATTAATGACCTTTAAAGTTCTTACCCCGAATTTACTTGAGCAGGTTGAGCTTTGAGAACATGCAGTCCGAAAATAGGTTAGATTATATACAAGCCTACGTGAAGATTATTTAAAAGTAGAGATTGTTGAGATTTAGTGTCTCTAATCAACCACGGACAAGTCTAATGGATGTTAGAAAGAAATGTCATAAGAAACAAAGATGAATTTGGTATGCTGACGTAAAAAAAGAAAAAAACAAAATTAAGTGTTTAGATGTAATTAGATTCAAACTCTAATATGTATTGCTTTCTTGGGTTATGTAAATTCTAAGCATATTTATAACACTTTCACCGAATTAGGGGGCTCATTTTCATATCAAACTGGTATCAAAATCATGCCTTATTTGAGGTACTAGCAAAGGAATCGGATTGTCATGAAGTCGAAGAACTCTTGAGGAACTGGAAAGGGGTATTACAGGTGAAGACCCAAGTAGCGTTGAGCCATTTACAAAGAAACGAGTTTGTCATAAAGGAGATCATCATGAAGACGAGGAACTGCAGATTCGACTGGGTTAAAAAACTGAAAGTTAAGCAAGGGATATCAAAGCTAAATGTGAATCAGATCTTATTTAGTGAGGACCTGGAGGGATAAGGGATGCTACAGGTGAAGACTCGAATCAAATTAAAATAGTAAAACAAAGGGACAGGCTCAAGGTAAAAGCAAGGAATTGGAGAGTTAAACGTGAATTACCGGATGAGTAGCTATAAATTTGATAGGGTTGACGAGGAAAACTTAATCTGAGAATTAAACACGATATGAGAAGAAATAAAGAGTTGTGTCTCTTGAAAGAGTTGTGTCCTTTTGAAATAAAGAGCTTTATCTTTTAGAAGAGTTGTATCTATTTGAAATGAAGCGTTATATCTCTTAAGAAGAAATGTGTCTTTTGAGTTCAAAAGTTATGTTTCAAGAGTCATGTAAATCTCTATATAAGGATTTGTTTGGTGAGAATGTATGCAAGAAAGTAGAAGAAAAATTGAGTGAGAATTGTATCTTTCATAAAAGATTAAATAAATTTATCATTGTTGTTTTCTCTGTCCCTCCCCTCAAATTTATTTTTTGTTATCAAAATGGTATCAGAGTAGGGAGAAGATGGCAAATGGTATGGCGCTCTTCATTATTTCTCATCTCGTCAAAGAAAATTTCGAAAATTAGAGCATTCAAATGAAAGCATTGTTAAGTTCTCAAGATTCTTAGGATGTTGTAGAGAATTGCTATGCTGAGCCAGAAGGAACTGATGGGTTACAAATACCCAAAAGGATGCATTGAAGGACTTACGGAAGAAGAATAAAAAGACCCTATTTTTCATCTACCAAAGTGTGGATGAATTAGCATTTGAGAAGATAGCAGATGCAACTACATCCAAGTAAGCGTGGGAGATACCTCAAGACTCCTACAAAGGGTTATAGAGGGTAAAGAAGATTCAATTCCAAACACTTTGAAAGGAGTTCGAAGGCCTGGAGATGAAAATCAAAGAGTTAATTTCAGACTATTTCACAAGATTTCAGTCTGTTGTGAATCAACTGCGATGAAATGGCGAAACCATTGAAGATGTTTGAGTGAATAAGAAGATACTTCGCTTGATTCAAAGTATGATTATATTGTTGTTACTATTGAAGAAGCCAAGGATCCAGAGATAATGACTATTGACGAGCTTATGGGTTCTCTGCAAATCAATGAACGGAGAATTAATAGAAGGAAAGTGCCAGTGGAGCAAGTTCTACAATCAAAACTTAAATTGAAAGAAGAGCAGGGGAAGCCAAAAATAAAAACATAGATAATCAAAATCGAACCAACCATCAAGGCAAAGGAAGCTTCCGAGGTCGTGGGGGATCTCAAGGATGAGGACAAGGTGGAAGAAGTAGATTCACCACCAAAAATTATGAAGAAACAAAGCAAAAACAAAGATTTGTAAGAGGTCGTGGAAAAGAAAATTTTTCTCGAAGAGGAAGGTCTCAAATTCAATGTTACAATTACAAGAAGTATACTTATTATGCTTCAGAATGCTGGAATCGTGCTCCTAACCATATTGAAGGAGAAAACATTTACATAGAAGAAGAACATGTTGTTCTGCTGGCATTCAAAGGAGAAGAAGTAAGTGAAAATATGTGGTACCTTGATACAGGTGCCAGCAATCATATGTGTGAAAAGAAGAACATGTTCGTGGAGCTTGATAAATCAATAAATGGCCAAATTTCATTTAGTGATTCCTTAAAGATCCCAGTAAAAAAGAAAAGGCAAGGTTCTAATTCGGCAAAAAAATGGGAGTCATCAGCTTATTTCTAATGTTACTATGCTCTGGACATGAAGAATAATCTCCTCAACTTAGGACAACTACGAACAAGGGATATATCATCCATATGAAAGATTGTTGCCTTTATATCAGAGATCTAAAGAAGAGGCTAATTATAAAAGTTCAAATGACAAAGAATCAGATGTTCTTTCTAAATATTTAAGTTGACAATGCGATGTGTTTGAATGCAAATATCAAAGATCCATCCTAGTTATGACACATAAAGTATGTACATCTAACTTTTTGGAGATCTCAAGTTATTATCTAAGCAACAATTGGTGAAAAGACTACCTTTCATTGATCACTCAGAGCAATCATGCAAATAGTGTCTACTTGGCAAATACCATCGAAGTAGCTTTTCAAAATAATCAACATTTAGACAACTTGTTCATACAGACATTTGTGACCCAATCTCTCCAAGTTCTCTTGGAGGAAACAAGTACTTTCTAATATTTATTGATGATTTTTCAAGAAAAACTTTGATCTATTTTTTGAAAAACAAATATGAAATATTCAAAATATTTAAAAAATTCAAGACCTATGTAGAAAAAGGAAAGTGGATATTTTCTGAAATCCATTCGTTCTGATAGAGGAAGGGAATTCATATCAAAGGAATTTGAAAGTTTCTATAAAGAACAAGGAATTTGACACTCTCTAACAGCACCATACTCGCCTCAGCTAAATAGAGTTACTGAGAGGAAGAATCGAACAATCCTGAACATGACGAGAAGCATGCTGAAGCAGAAATAGATGCCCAAAGCTTCCTGAGCTGAAGCTGTAGACTGTGCCATCTACATTTTGAATCGAAGTCCAACCAAAAGCCTACAGAAGATGACACTGCAAGAAGCATGGAGTAGACGGAATCCTGGAGTTGGATACCTAAGGATGTTTGGAAGCATCGCATATGCACATGTATCAAAACAAACAAGAGCCAAGTTTGAAGATCGTAGTGCCGGATTTGTTCTTATCGGCTATGATTCAAGGACCGAAGTAGAGATGTGAAGTTTGATAAAGAAAGAATATAGGAGTGAAAATTACAAGAAGAATGGAATAGTCCGGGCATGTTCTTTGAAGAGGAAATCCAAGCATCAAAGGAGTTAGAAGCACATAATCTATTACCTCTCCCAAAAAACAAGAATATTCTCTGAGTTGTTCGAGGTAACGGAGAGTGAAAATAATCTTACACTCTTTTGTCTATTTTCTGATTGTGAGCTTGTAGGCTTTGAAGAAGCCCAAGATAGAACATGGAGAGAAGTCATGGATGAAGAAATCAAAGCTATTAAGAAGAATAGCAAATGGAACTTACCACACTATCAAAAAGCAAGGAAGCAATTGGAGTCAAGTGGGGTACACAAAACAAAGAAGAATGTGAAATGAGCTATTGAATGATATAAAGCTCTGTTAGCTGTCAAAGGTTACAATCAGAAAGCTGGAAACGATTATGATGAGTTATACACCCTTATTGCTTGGTTTGAAACTATCTGGTTAATCATTTCTATTGATACTCACATTTTTGAATGGGTATCTTGAAGAAGTATATGGAAAAACAACCTATAGGTATGTAAGAAAGGACCAAGAGAACAAAGTACTGAAGTTGAAAAAACATTATACGATTTGAAACAGGCACTAAAAGCTTGAAAAAGCAGGATTGATGAACATTTTCATGCTAATGGGTTCATCAAATGCCCATATGAATATGCCCTGTGTATAAAGAAGGAAAATAATAGAGATTTCTTACAGGTCTGTTTGTATGTTGATGATCTTATATTTACAGGAACAATACTAGAATAATTCAAGAGTTCAAAAACTCCATGATTCGAGAGTTTGAGATGACTGACATAGGGCTTATGTCCTATTATTTGGATATTGAAGTGAAGTAAAAGGAGAAAGCAATTTCATCTCTCAAGAAGCTTACACAAAATCTATTTTGAAAAAATTCAACATGGAGGAGAGCAATGCAGTAAGTACATCAGTTGATTGTGGAATCAAATTATCAAGATATGATGAAGGGAGCAATGTTGATGCCACTTATTTCAAAAGCTTGGTGGGAAGTCTTTGCTATTTGACTTGCATAAGATTGGATATTTTATATGGAGTTGGGTTGGTTAGTCGTTATATGGAGAAGCCAAAATCTACTATTTAATGGCTGCAATAAGGATCTTGTGATACATCAAAAGAACAATCTGCTATGGCCTTCTCTACACAAGGTGTGATGGCTTTCAACTCATTGGTTATATGACAGTGATCGAGCAGGAGACGTAGATAATTGAAAGAGCACTACGGATTATGTTTTCTTCTGGGGTAATACGATATTTTCTACGATATTTTCTTGGTCATCAAAGAAGCAAGTTATTATCGCTCTTTCTACTTATGAAGCAGAATATGTTGCTGCATCATTTGAAGTTTGTCATACAATTTGGTTATGAAATTTACTTAATAATCTTCAACTTAACTAAGAACAACCAACGAAGATTTACATTGATAACAAATCAACCATTGCACTTGTAAAGAATCCCATTTTTCATGAAAGGAGCAAACACATTAACACTCGTAATCATTTTATCAGAGAGACCACAAAAGATAATAAGGTAAAACTAATTTCTGTCATGACTCAAGATCAACTTGCCGATATTTTACAAAGTCACTGAAGCATAAAATGTTCTCTATAAAACGGAGTCAACTTGGGTTAGTTACATCAGGTTTAAGGGAGAATATTGAGAATTAAACCCGATATGATAAGAAATAAAGAGTTGTGTCTCTTAGAGGAGCTGTGTCTCTTTGAAATGAAGAGTTTTATCCTTTAGAAGAGTTGTGTCTATTTGAAATGAATGGTTGTATCCCTTAGGAAGGAATGTGTCTTTTAAGTTCAAAAGTTGTGTTTCGGGAATCATTTAGATCTCTATATAGGGAGTTGTTTGGTGAGAATGTATGCAAGGAAGTAAAAAAAGAATTGAGTGAGAATTGTATCTTTCACCAAAGATTAAATAAATTTATCATTATTGTTTCCACTGTTCCTCCTCAAATTTATTTTCTGTTATAATAATCTAGTTGAGAAACTGAAAGTAAGGGGTATCAATGTTAAAAGTGGAGGCACTAATCTGAACTGAAAGCTAAACAATGCTGCAAGTGAAGGCTCGAGTGAAGTTGAGGTAACAGAGCAAAGTAACAATATCAGGAGCTAAAGGTGGGCCAAGCCTGATGATCAAGAACTGGAGATTTGATTTAAGCTGAGGAACTGAAAAGACAAATCCATGCTATGGGTGGAGACTGGTGTCATAGAGGAACAAGCTTTTGTAGATGGGGACCAAAAGAGGTGATCGAATTAAGAAACCTAAAAAACAGGGAATGTTGCCGTTGAGGACTCGAGTCGAGTACGAGAGCAAAGGAACCGTATCGAGATTGAAGATGAGGAGTTGGAGATCAGTAAAGGTAGATGAAGCCTTATTTAAGGTCCTCCCAAAAGAACGGGCTCGTCGTTAAGATGAGGAACTGAGCTCAAGAGGGCGAAGTCAACATACTGGAGCCAAAATGAATTTTAAGGTGGAGCTTGGAGAACATATGGTCCGATCAAATGCAAACCAAGGTAAAGATTATTGAGATTTTGTAATCTTGAATTCGTGAAGCGTGGAGAATATGTAGTTCACAAATGGGTTCCAAGGTGGAGATCATTAGGTTAGTGTCTCAAATTCATTTAAGCATTTAAAAGAGCAATATAACAAGAGAAAAAGATGGGTTCATTGCAACATGAGATAAAGAAATGATTGGTGGATTAAAGGAATAAAAAACCTGCACTATAAAGATTGTACCGCCAAAATCTCTTTAATTATGAAAATTTGCACATTGATCTCTGGATTATGACACCGTTAATTTTTTTTAAGGGACACGTGTAGATGTCCTTTTTAAACCATCTTTTTTTTAAAGATCCAGCACAAGTTTCTCTTCCTCCGCCGCCCACCATGTCCTCCTCGTTTCCTCAACCCATCACCACCACCACCATCTCCTCCTCAATGACAACCACTCCACCTTCTCTACCTCCTCCTCTTATAAGACCTACCACCATCACCAACCTTTCCTCCTTATCCATCACTATCCTCCTCCTAAAATCACTACCACCACCTCCACCATCTTCTTTTCATAACATTTAATTCAAAAAAAAATAAGTTACTAGGGTAATTAAGGGAATAAAATTGGGTCATGTATAGAGACATGACTGATTTGGACGAAAAAGTTAATTGTGTTATAGTCCCAGAAGGCTATGTACAAGTTTTCTAGTACAAGGGAATACAACACTCTTGATAGTTTAAGGTGTTTATCCCAATTTATCCAAAAATTATTAAGTGAAATATAACTAGATCCAAGAATAATAGGGAATTCTGTCATAATATTTTCATTCTTTATGTTATTTCATTATTTTTCGTTAATAACATAGGATAACTATAATCAAACATTTTTTGTTCTGAGAAAACTACATTATAATCGTAATTCCATTGTATGTATATAGTTGATTATTCTTTTTTTCTTCCTGTAAAAAGGTACATAGGGTTACATTATGTAACCCCCAGTGGGAGAAAAAACCCTCATACAAAAAAGAGAAAGAAACTCCTATGAGAGAGAATAAAATGTCTGGTGACCAATTAATCACAAACAATAACCTCCATGAAACTTTTAGGAGTATCCAGGAAACTGTTAGAAGTCTCCAGGCTTCATACCGTCATGAGTATCCATGAACAAAGTGCTAGTCAAGCCTAGTGGCCTTCGTATGCTAAGAAGTTGAATCTTTTCGTAATACACTTTTAGTATGCTTTACAAATTTTGTTCAAAAATATCTTCTTACCCATTGCAGATGGGAAAACTCAAATCCATGATCTTATACAAAGCATAAATGCATAATACGTTTGAGTAATACTTAGTAGGCTACTGCATAGTAAACCATTCAATAGATAGTGTTTTCATTCTTTCATCAGTTGCTTTGTTTCTCTCCCCCAGTAATAATATGCATGCTCCATTCTCAAAATAGAGGGAAAAAAAAAGAATAATTGAAAAATTAGTAAAAAGCTTATCGGGCTAAGTATTTGTAATGGTCAAAATTTAACCCCGTCTAAGATGCGACACGTGTTCCCTCACCTTCCAACTCTGCGAGAAGCATCAGAGTTCTCCTCTGAAGTCCATATCATACCCAACCTCTTCAAGATCATCTCCGCTCCGAGGCTTTCTCCGATCTGAAAACTTCAGCTCTGAACCAAGTAGCTCCAGCAACAAATGACCCCTAATCCCCACCGACAATTATGCAACCTTATTTTCTTCCATATTTATAACGTGTAACGCTACTCAGATTGGGTGGTTATGGACAGTGGCAGATTTTTCTTCATGTAACCCTAACAAACTAGCACCATTGATCACAGTCGTTACAACAAGCCTACATGTGCAAATCGTGCCATTAGAAGATCTCACTGTTACCCATCTGTCTCCATACCAACTCAGTCATGTACAAGTAGGCCTCCTTCTCCAACGAAGAAGGGGACTTGAAAAAATGATTTCTTGAGACTTTGACACTCTGACACTTTTGGACTTTTATATTCCCCAAACTTTTGTAATTTGTATCATTTGAGAATTCTAGTGAAACTTCTCATCCTCCTCGTGATTTTTTTTCTGATTAAGAGTTTCTACGTAAAATCATGTCTGTCTTTTTTTTGTGTTGTGCTTATTTACTTGCACTACCCAAATTCATTTCTCGCTTGTAGAGAGGATTAACTACTCAATACTTGTAGCAGAAAATCACCACTACAAACTGGTGCTTTCGCTGAGAGCTGAGTGCACACTCAAGATCTCTCCCATCCAACGCAAAATCTTCCTCAAAAAGCCTGTCTAAAAGCCTACTCCTTAGTGTTAATGGCCCCAAGAAAGAAAAATATCACCCTCAATAGTGCCATGTCAAAGTGCAAGGCCATCAGCACCATGGGGGTATGATCCCCGGGCCAGCCATCGATCATCCATGTATTACCAAAGACGCTAGTTCCTCCTCGCCTCCGGGGGCAGCCACCAATGTCCAAGCTCTCCGTCGCACCACGAAGACCATCTGCTTCAGATGCACACTGACATGAAAGAGCAGATGAAGAAACAATAAGCCCAGTCCAATAATGATCTAGAGCAAGTGGCTCTCGACCGTGGTAACGCCTTTCGTGAGGCAGCAACGACCAACTCCAGGCCTAAATTGCTGCCCTCCAGAGTAACCAGACACCGACACAGTCAAAAAATGAGCCCGAAGTCAGTTGATCTCCCGACTTCCAAGCCCTCGACGAGCTTATTTAGAGATGGATCATGGAGGCTAAGCTGCAAATCCATTCAATGCATTCAACTACCAAAGTTTTCGACTTCCCTCTCTCCAAGGAAATCCTAGAGTGTGAGTTTTTAAAGAATTTATCGAATTTAACTTTTGACTAGTACTCCGACATGGGCGACCCAGTTCAACACACAGTCATTTTTAGGATAGAATAGTAGTCTACTCCCATAATGATCTGCTCTTATGTCTTACCTTCCCTTCCCTTCTGAAAGGTGCGGCCTCAGATCGGTTCTACTCCCTATCTCCATATTCTTGTCATAATTTTGAGGAAGTGTCAAAAGCATTTCTTACCCAGGATGCATCTCGTCGGGAAGCTAAAACAACAATCACCACCTTCTTACCGTGAAGATGAGGTAAAGTGATAGCCTTAAAGCTTACATCGGCTACTTTCAAAGCCAACTGGCCAAGGTCCCCAACTGCAGTGAGGATGTCCCTACACTTGCGTTTATCAGCGGGCTGCAAGTATTTCACCCACTATGCAAATATCTCTTGAAGCATAATGACACTCGAATGAGTGGGTTCTATCATGAGCTCAGTCCTACATTCAGTTGGAAGAGACAATGAAAATTTTCTCCAACCACTCCACGAAGCATGGTGATGACAGAGGAAAGTCGAAGTCTCCGTACGAATCTTTTGTCTACACCTAAGATCGAAATTGGGGGAAAACCTGTCTATAAGAGATGAGCACTCATGATCCTCTCACCAAATCTACTCTGAGCCTGCAAGCCAATAGAGAAACTCACTCCGCTAAGACTTCCCATCAAGAAGTCATAACTCTGATAGTTACCCTTTGCCAGGTCCAGGCTGAATCATCACTCTGCTGTTGGTCCTATCATTGCTCGGAGTAGATGCATCGATAGATCACACCCTCACTCAGGTCCTTACTAAGTTCACAGCTCCATTGATGGGTCAAAACCCACTTGAAAGCAATCTTAAAACCAACTCTACAGTTTGGATTTCTTCCACTCGAAGGCCTAACTCTGCTGCTGGATTCCCCTCATTCGGAGGTCCCAATATCACTTTGTTCTAGGTCTTACCCTCGCTCAGAGTCGATGCATCCAATATGTCGCTGGGTCATACCCACTTCAGAACCTTTCCAAATTTGTAGGTAAATATTCCAGAAAGCCTATAACTGCATGAGACATATAATATGTACATGATGATTTTTTTTGTTTGGATTATCCCCTCAGCATTCTAGTTTTGTGTGATTAGAAGCTAAAGAATTTAAGCATTTTGGAAAGGCACAGTCATCCATGCATAACTTGAATGCAACCTATGCGTATGCTTGCATGTATTGCTCATCCCGGGATAACACGAATTATGTATGTTTAGCCTATAACTGCATGAGACATATGATATATACATGAGGGTTTTCTTATTTGGATTATCCCCTCGATGTACTAGTTTCATGCGATTGTTAGCCAAATCTATGTAATTTACTTGAATTATGTATGTTCAGCGTATAATCATGAGACATATGATATATATATGAGAGTTTTCTTATTTGGATTATCCTCTCGATGTACTAGTCTCATGTGATTAGAAGATGAGTATATACAGTTTTCTGTTTAATTCGTATTAGAATTTCATCACTTTTGTTAAGCTGCATCTAATATTTAATATAAGATATTCTATTGTATACTTGTGTGTGCATCATTTTTCCTTCCTCGAAAGTCTGCAGCTCCCACTGATGGAATACCCCTACTCGAAGATGACAACGCAAACTCCCACCTACGGGCTTCCTCTTGTGTGGGTCCTACCTCCACTCAGAGTCCCTACTCTATTGCAGGGAACTTTTCCTCTCAGAGCCCCAAGTCTACAGCTCCACTGATGGGTCAAATCCCCACTCGGAAGCAACTGTGAATCCAACTCCGTTTCTGAAATTTCTCCCATTCGAAGGCCAAAAGTTTGTAGGTACCGCTGATGAGACTATCCCCACTCGGGAATAACACCACAAGCTTACTAAGTCACTCCCAGGATGGGCCAACTATACCGGTGATAGAGATCAGCACTCCAGAGAGGCATGATCATATCAACTCCAAAAAGCCAACAGTAAAGCAAGTCAGACAAGATCTATATAATCATTTCCATTCCAAAGAAATATATATGCTTTATTTTGAACAATACTTCCATTCTGATTACATTCTTTTAAATGCATACTTTATTACATCTAACAAGAGTAATACAAAGTTCAATTACACTTTTGTGTTTACATTTTTTGAAAAGAAATACAGATGATACGACCCCTCCAGTCTTGCCACCATTAACAGACCCCGATGCTAAAGCAACAAAGACTTGTTCTTTGAAAGATGTTTCCTGGAGCAACCATCTACCTTCATCCATGCCATGGCTCCTGAACAAGCAATCCAACACCGTATCTTGGAGAACATCTGTTAGAAGGCACAACCTCATTGCTCACACCACTGTCCATAGATCCCGAAATAAGCTACAGGAGGTTTCTTCACAAAAACAAAGGTTCCTCCAGCGAAAGGTCTTCTCCTCTCCACCTGAACACTCCTCCAAGGAAGCCAAACCGGAATAGCCATCCTCCACTCATCTCAGGTAGAATGACAAGGACCTCCAAGAAACCCTCTGAAGCAAGTAGAATGCCCTGGCTCCAGACAGACTCTGACAAGACACACAAGACAGTGATATCCAATCATAATGGAACCTCTAATACATGTTGGACCTCCAAGATACGCAAAGAGGTGATGGTATCACATTCCCTCCAAGGTGTTCTGAGGGAAATCTGAGCCCTACCATGAGAAGCAACTCACCAGCACACCCAGCTGATGAGCTCCTTGATTATTTATCAACTCTGCATTTTTATCGGTATTTTCCCATCTATTTTACAATAAAACCCTGTTATTAACCTATTTTTATCTAGTGTATGCAGGTTACATTGGATAAGGACAAAATGGAGAAAATGGGCTGAAGAGACATATTTTTGGCAATTTTTCAAACATTTTTGCAGCCCAAGTTACTTCTAGAAGCCCAAAAATAGAAATCCAATTGCAACCCAAATTGAAAGCCTAATCTGCAGGAGCTACATGGAAAATAAAAGAATATCAAATAAATTTGGAAGCTTCTCTCATACAACAGAGTACATGGTCCAAAATTCTGAACCAACGACCTTACCGCGCAAATGCGACAATTGCCATGGATCCGCAACACGATCAAGCCTAATGGTCCTCGTTTTTGACGCCTAATTTTGTTTCTTAGGGTTCAAATCATTGATGCCAATATAAACAACACCAAAAGACTTAAAAGAGGGGGGACGAGAGACCAGAGGCTAGGCTATGGTTCTTCATTTTAGATTAGAAGTTATATTTAATTTTCTTCTATTTTTGTAAGTTTTAGATCGAGAGAGAGAGAGAGAGAGAGAGAGAGAGAGAGAGAGAGAGAGAGAGAGAGAGAGAGAGAGTTGTATTGTAATTGATAGCAGGAATCAATATCAAGATTTCACTTTTACTCTACAATCTTTTTTTGTACTTGCGTTGAAATACTCTCTCTAACCCTTGACATGCTTTGTAGTTGTAGTTTAACTTTCTTGTTTAAATTTGTTTGCTCTTTCACTATGAATAGCTAACTCTTTTATTCATGGCTAACTAATCATTAACATCATTAACAACTAATTCCTTGGATGATTTGTAACTCATGTGATTCATGGATGCATCACTTGTAGCCTTGTGTTTTTGCATGAACTCTTCATTTTCATGAAGTTGAGTGCTAACTCTAACTCTTATTGTATGATGGATTGACCCAATTGATTCATGTATGCCTCATATGTAGTGCCTTATAATTTTGCAAGATCCTTTGATGGATCATGAAAATTGGTGCTAACTCTAGTTTTTGCTAACAAATCTAGTACTATAGTCTCTTATCTTATGCTAGCTCTTCAATAGCTTTGATGGGTTAATAATTCTACTTGCCTTGTTATGCAAAAATTATGATGAAATTACCATCTTATGTTCTATGCTTGGATACTAATCAAGAGTCAACTACGAACTTGAGGCAATCATCCATAAAGTGTAGAAGCTCACTTCATTTCATGAACAACACTTGATGCTCTTGGAGATTCAAGGTGTATCACTTGCCAATAATTCAATATGAAAAGTTAGTATGTTAATGGTGTTTTGTTGTTTAGTTAGCCATCAACGTCTCTTCTTGAATTCTCTCTTTACTTTTTCTTGCTCTTGTTTTCAATCAAATTTTCTTTAGTCTTCTTCTTCACTTCTTATTTTTGTTAAATGAGTTTCCTTCTTTTCTTGTTTCCTTTTTCTTTTTTTCTTGTTTCCTTTTTCTTTTTCTTGTTTTCTTTTCTCAATTCAAAACCAATAACTCAATCATTTTTCCTATTCTTTGTTTTGATTTTGTTTTCAAGCAGAGAAGAACTTGATTTTTGAAAAGTATCAGAACCCTTTTATCATATTCCTCCCTGTGGTCATGACCCGTTAACCCTAGAGCTACAGGTTTATTGAGAATTAATTCACCACACATTTGATTTCAAAAGATTATTTTCTGTGCTTATTTTCTAATCTGACAATCGATCTCTCTCCCCCCCTTTTTCTTTGCACACCTATAAGGAAAGAGGTTCAAAATCCAAAAGACGAATCTCATCCCCTAAAAAAAAACGACTCAAAATCAGATCATTGGCTCTAGTGGGAACTTGAACCCTACCTACCACCCTTGATGATGGTACCCTGTCATGACAACTAATGTGTCATAATAGGTTCATCACGATGATTAATGTCGCACACCAACCTGACTCTTGTATGGCAAGAGCCTGACCACCAGTTCCTCCACCTTTCATCCCCTCCCTTTTCTTTCTCTATTTGATGAAGAAGAAAAAAGAAGACATGACGATCCAACGAAGCAAAGAAAGATAAATTTGAAGCAAGGGTTCCTTAGAGAAGATAGTAGAGGTGATTTTCATCCAAGGGTTCCATTATATTTATAGATAGAAGTGAAGCTGAATCGCCTCCAATTCAAATTTTCAATCCCCAAAAAGCTGGTCCACGTTTCAAGATCTTTGGTCAACCAAATCAGCAGAAAATTAACCGTTCTCGCTAAATTATGAAACCCTACCCCCAGTCATTATGACTCCTGCATTCAAAGAGACGCAGGATCTGACCCCTAAGAGATTTAGCCGACCGATGCGGCAGTTGGCAACCAACTGTACAACCTGTAATTAAATCCTGAATATCCACATTTATTGCAACATCCCGATCTCGCGGGTACGAAGACGTTACTGTGATGTATATATGCAGGGCAGAAATACCATCACATATATACGCTAAGTATCAGTATAGGCAGGAATCAGAGTATGATAGTATGTGGTGCAGTATATATTCCAACATAAGGGTACAATTACAAAGTTATTACAAGAAGTGACATAACATTATAAGGATATTACATCACCGATAGGTGCAAAAGTGAGAATACAAGAAGTTATACAAGTATGAACAGCATAGAAGATGCTCATGAGTTACAGAAAGGAAACTTGAGCGCTGAGCAGGGGGTTTGAAAGAAAATGACCCAGATGGTCAACCGCTAATCTACTATGCTACCGCTGCGCAACTCTGATCAATAGGAAGTCTACCACAGTCAAAGCTTCGGGGTCTGAATATACAATCCAAGGGAGTCAGCAAGTTGCCCAATAAGTGGTAAGATGAGTGCCAAATGGCATGCATAGACAAACACACGTGTATCAATAAATCTATGTAAAAAAAGTATGCAATGAAAATCGTGTCGTGAGAACAAACACACACGAGCAAGAAATGAGGCATTAAGTAAAATAAATTTGGTAAAATCAGTTGTACAAGCCCAAATTATAGATCCGTGAGATTAGTACGTTGAAGGAATAATCCAAATAAGAAAATTCTCATATATATCTTATACCTCACATCACCATAGTCTGAGTTCATACAACCCGAGTTGTCTTCTAAACTAAGAAAGCAACATAAAACCGATAAAAATTGATAAAACTGATAAAATCGAATGCGGACAAATCTAGTTTTACAAGCTCAGTTTACGGCTTCATGAGACTAGTACATTGAAGGAATAATCCAAATAAAGAAACCTTCATATGTATACCCTATATCTCATGTCACCGTAGCCTGAGTTCATACAACCCTCATTGCAAAACAACACAATAAATTATTACTCATCCGACCAATATGTCTAAGTATGTGTACTAGCGTTCCAGCACACATACATCCACATCTGAGTAAGTCTAGGTTGTTTATTGAAACTGATGAGAAAACCATCGAATTATATTTGCAATGGGTCCCGTATATACCCGGGACCATGGCCAAGTGTCATTCTATTGCTGAACTGGAACATGCCGTGAAGCATTGCAGTAGGGCAAAAGGGTCATATTGTATGCCCTGAGAAGGAGGTATAATAGTTGCACAACATCTCTAAACCATTGTATGCATAATAAGAATTGAAGTTCATCAATTTTCTCTTACCCGGTATAAGTTGTCCTATTTACAAATTGTTATGATTATCAAAGTATAGGAATGAGCAAGAGCAAGTCAAGTACATGAGTATTAGGAGTGTATCAGGATATCAGTTATTACATTCACGTAATATGATAATCATGAGTCAGGTGTTAAACATTACTGGTGTCAGGTGATAACATGTAGGTACCAGGTGTCAAGTAATAGAATGTGAAGTGATAGCACAGCAGATATTAACTGTCGAATAACATAATATGGGAAAATGGTACCAATACAGGTAATCGGTATAAATATAGGAAAATAATACAATTTTTGAAAAATAGTATAAGTAAAGATTCCAAACTCTTCACAATCAGAATTAAAATAATTAACTAACTACTAAGTAGGCAAGCAGACACATAAGCAAGCAAGCAAACATCCAAGTGGACTAAGCAAAACTGGAGCAAAAATAAGGTACAACACTAGACACCATCACACTTGACGTGATTACCGCTCAGACACATCTAAACACACACAATGAAGCGAGTGAATGAACGTTATGCTACTGAATGTGGTGAATCAATGCTTATAGCGTAACTGCACTCAAACATAGTTAGCAGCAAAAAATGCTGAGCGCTAGGTCCACCTACCAGCAGTAGCATACAGAAAGTCTAGAGGATTTTAATAAATCTCAGAGAAGTTAAACCCAGAGGCTGAATGAGAACCACATAGTGGTTATACTCGCCCTCTGCAACTACTTCTTAACCCAGAGGGTATAAGACCAATTTTTATTAGGTAGCCCGAGGACTGAGCTGGGTACCTATAGAAGTGTTAGTACCACACATGCATATAAATAACAAGTAAGAGAACCGTAGAGCGGTTAAGCCCAGAGGCTGAGCAAGCGGGAGTATAACTAAGTCATGCCTGACGAGGATGCCAGTTACGCTCTACTCACAGCCACATGGTTAGTTAGTAAAACCTAGAGTGTTTAAGCCTGAAGACTGAAAAAAGAGGAAGTATAGCTAAGTCGTGCCTGACGAGGATGGCAATTACACTCTGCTCGCAGAAACACGACATAGCTAAGCACCCGACGAAGCTAGAAAACACAAGGAGTTTAAGCCCAAAAGCTGGAGAAATCCCGGAGGTTGAGCTGGAAGGCTAATGACCACGAAGGGTCGGCCAACACAGTAATAGAGCAGATATCACAAGCAGTATACATGTACGGTATGCTATTACAAGCATTCACCATAACGGTAATAATATATCACACTGGTACAAATACACATATCCACAAAATACAAGCATATACCCACACCAATATGAATGCACAGTCCACCACAATACAATAATCCTATATACAGTATGAAATACAGAACACCTGCCAAAGCGGGGTACTTAATAAAGCTAGAACATTCATCTAAAATCTTCAAAATACACTGTTAAATTCCCGAACTTCAAATAACCAATGGGCGTACACGTTTATATAATATATATATATAATATAGAGAGAAGAGATAGAGGAAAGAGAAGCTAAAGAGGAGAGAGGGGGAGCCAAGGCCCTGGGGCCGTGGCTCACGGCCAAGAGAGAGCATGGGGAAGAGAGAATAGGGGAAGAGAGAGAAGGAATTAAGAGAGAAATGGAATTCAAGAGAGAGAAATAAAGAAAATGAGAAAAAGAGTGGAGCAGCCCTACTCATGCATAGGGGGACGCACGGCTGGGCCATAGGCCCAGGCGGCACCAGGAAGATGGCGTCGGCCACTGGTGGTCGGTGGTGGTGCTAGCTAACCGGAGAAGAGGTGAGGAGAAGTGTGGGGGTGTGTGGAGAGTGATGGGCGGTGGTGATGTTGGATTTGGATGGAATTGAAGGGGAAGATGGTGAAATAGAGATGTGGGATGAAGGAGGAGGTGGTGGGAGTTATGGTGGTGGAGTATGCGGTGGTGATTTTGGTGGTGGTGGTAGGCTTTAAGTGGAGAAGATGGAGGTGGTGGTGGATTTGAAGATAAGATGTTGGTCGGATTTTGGTGGCAGTGGTGAAAATTGGGAGGAGATGATGATAAAGATGATGTTGGTGGTGGTTTGAGGTGATGGAAGTGGTGAAGTGATAGTTGTGGTGGTGATTTAGGTGGAGAAAGGGAGGAATGAAGGTGGAAATGACGGTGGATCTTGGTGGTGGAGGTAATGATGAGAGAAGGGGGAGAGGGGGAGAGAGAGAGAGAGAGAGAGAGAGAGAGAGAGAGAGAGAGAGATGGAGCTTGGGGGAGTTGTGGCCGTCAGAGTCGGCCCCATCACCGTCCTAGATCGGCAGAGTAGGGCCCGCCACCAGTGGGCTAGGGTGGAGGCTGCTGGCTGTTGATGGAGGAGAGAGAGAGAGTGAGTGAGAGAGAGAGATTGATTGGAGAAAAAGAGAGAATTAATTATAGAAAAAGAGAAAGATTGTGAGAGGTTTATAGGAGAGAAGAGGGGATGATCCCCACATTTGAGGCCAGGGGAGACCTGCATAGGTGAGCCCCGCGTTTGATCGGGGTTGAACCCCGTGTTTGGAAGAGGAGAGAGGATTGGAGGGAGATATTTTGAGGGATGATGTGGAGGAGAAAAAAGGAAAAAGAAAAAGAAAAGAGAAAAAGAGAAAAAAGAGGTGGAAAAGGAAAAGGAAAAGAAAATAAGAGAAAACAAAATAAAGAAGAGAAAGGAAATACCTGGGCAAGACTTTCAAATAAGAGAGAACACAAATATTATTTTATTCGGTCAAAATTTAACAATTTCAAGAAGATCTCCAAAAATTCTCAAAAATAGAAAATATTATACTGAGGTATATGGTGAAATCAGATTCAAGAAAATTAATACTATTTTCAAATTAAAAATCATGAAATCAATCAGTGATACCAATGGACACCAGTTCAGTCGAATTTTAATTAGTTCAGAAAATTTTCAAAAATACGTTAAAATAGAAAATACAATTCTGAGGAATAATGTGAAAGTAGTTTCTAAAAATTCAACTATGTTTATAAATTAAGAGTTTGAGAATCGATTGGTGACACCGGTCGATACTAGTTTTGAAGATTTTGAAGAATAATTCAGAAAAATTTAAAATTTTGAAAAACAGTATTTGAAACTGAAACTGATCAAATCTGACTATTCGAAAGGTCAAATCAAGCCGTACTCTGGGATCAGGTCTCGAGTTCAAATTTGGGCTGATTCTTAGTCCAAAAATTTGGATCCGATACCAAACGATAATCATAGAATAAAAATAAATACAGGAGAAAATCAAAAAATAACAACAACTAAGCCATTTGTCCTAAGTATTTGGGGTAGGCTACATGAACCAAAAGAGAATTACGTCAGATCGAGCATATGGATCAGCTTTCTCTACTCATTCCTATCGAGCAATATGCATTTACTAAGACATTTAGCCTCTATATCTTGTCGTATTACCTCCATCCATGTTTCTTCAGTCTCCTCTGCGCTCTTTTAACTTGCCCTAATTTGATACATTCTACTCATCGGACTGGCGATTTGTATGTCTACGTCGCACATGACCAAACCATTATACGTGGTATTATCTCATCTTCTCTTCTATAAGGCTATGTCTATCTTAGTACGAATATCCTCATTTCTCACCTTATCTCTCTTCGTGTTATCACACATCCAACGAAGCATTGGCATCCCTGCAACACTCATTTTCTGGGCATGATATATCTTTATAGCCCAACATTTTGTGTCATATAACAAAGTTGGCCTAATAGCAGTCCGATAAAACTTTTCCTCCAGCCATAATGGAATATTATGATCACATAAAACTCATGTTGCGCTCCTCTATTTCAACCATCCTGCTTGGATCCTATGGTTGACATCACTATTGATCTCCCCATCCTTTTGGATAATAGAACCCAAGTATTTAAAATAACTGCTCATCGGTATTTCTTGATTATCTAGTATCACAATATTATAATCTCAAATTTTCTATTTACTGAATTTACACTCCATATACTCTGTTTTTTTCCTACTTACTCTAAAATCTCGAGATTCTAGAGTATGCCTCCATAATTCCAATTTTATATTTACCCCAGCTCTCGTTTCATCGACCAGGACAATATCATCATCAAATAGCATACACCATGATATCTCATCTTGAATAGCTCTAGTAAGCTCATCCATCACTATGGCAAATAAGAATGATCTCAATGCAGATTCTTGATACAATCCAATTGTGATAGAAAATTCACTTGTTATGCCTTTACAAGTTTTGACATTTTCCACTACTCCATCGTACATGTCCCTGATTATGTCAATATATTTGATGGGGACTCCCTTTTTCATCAATGTCCACCATAATATCTCTGGCAACTTATCATAAGCTTTTTCTAAATCAATAAAGACCATATGCAAATTTTAAAAAACACCTAGAGGGGGGGGTGAATAGGTGTAAGTGCTAATCTAAGAACTAAATGCGCTAAATGCGGAAGCTAATGCAAATTATTGCAAACACACTTAATACAATCAACAAGTGTAGCCGAATTCCCCGTGAAGGGCTCTGGACTAACTCCTCTTGATTCCCCTTGAATGGGTTGAGGTGCTATGTGAAGCTCTTGTTGATTAAGTACAAGTGAGTTACACACAAACAACCAAGCATATAAGATGATATATCAATATGAATATATGCAAGGCACAAATGCAAGCAATGTATGATATGAACAATATGAATGAATGCTATGCACAATATAAAGAGAGAGAGTTAGAGACAAGTGGATCAAACGTAAACACAAAGATATGTTACGAGGTTCGAACCCCTAGCTCTACATCCCCGCCTACACCACCGTGTAGGATTTCCAATCCACTATAGGAGTACCGAACTCCTCTCTCAATGCCACCGAGGCAATACAACCACAATCCACCTCTACCGAAGAGGGATAAGGCCCGTAGCTAATACAAACACAATCACCTCTACCGAAGAGGGATCCAAACCAATACCACTCCGATCAACCTCTACCAAAGAGGGATACACAAATGAAGGAGGGTTTACAACTTAGAGGCTCAACAACCTCAAACAATCTCTTTTCTCTCTTTTCCACAAAACAAGGATCCTAATAGATTAGGATAGTATGATAGCTCAAGTTTGGAAACAAAGGTGTTTTTGGAAACAAGCAACAAGAAAAACTACTTGGGAAATGTCTTGTAAATGATAGAAAATGAAAACCAATACAATCTCCCAAAAACCTAGTTCTCTTTGATTTTCTAAAAACCCAAAACAATAAAGATTGGAAGTTTTAAAGCCCAAAAACACTTTTGAAAACTTGTTTTAAACTCAGGAAAACTGGGAATTTTTATCTTGTAAAAACCTTGGCCAAAATCCCAAAGAATTGGGGTTTATATAGGCCTATCAGAAAACTAGCCGTTAGGCTGATGTGGCAGCCTGACAGGCTAACGGTCGACCGGCCCGGTCGACCACCAACGGTCAGAATTGTGACCGTTGGGCAACCACGGTCGACCGGCACGGTCGACCCAAACAAACAGAGAGCACTGCTCTCAGTCCCGGTCGACCGCCGGGTCGACCGTCCCAGAGCTGCCAAACGTGCACAGATCTGCGCACGTCGGTCGACCGACTTCACCCAAGTCGACTAATAAACTGACTTAGTCGACTGGTTGAAGCCTGGAACAGAAAACTGGGTCAAAAAAATAGTTTAAAAATATTTTGAAAAATCTTTTAAGTCTTCTAAAAATACACAAAACTTGTTTTTAATATTTTATATTAAAACACAAACTTGTGATAAAAATTTCAAGACATATCAATCATATCAATTCATTTTTTAGTCTTGCAAATTTTACCAAAAACAAAACTTGTATTTTTATCAAACTTGATTTTTCCAAAACATGAATAGGATAGTCAAAATAAGTTTGTTTAAGAAGTTTAAGCATGCATGTATAAATAGAAACCATCTACTATACATATAAACAAATTAAACTTGTTTTGAACTATTATTCATGAAAACCAAATCCAAAACATGAAACGTGTGTGTTTGTGCACTTGAGCATATCAATTATACTAAGCTTTACAAATGGATCTAAAACACACTTTAAACTATGGATACCTAAGTCTTCTTGATGACCTTCATCTTCAAGGCGACTCGATCCACAAACACCGTGATCCATCGAGTGCAAAGGTATGAACTTTAATCTTTGGCACCGGAATTACCATTAAAAGCTTCTAAACTCCTTGTTGAAGCTAATCATCAACTAATATCTTGGTTAATGATCTGAAACTTAAACAACACAAGAATATTAGTAAACATAACTACATGAGTTAATCATCATCAAAACTAGGGTGGAAGGCCTTTGGGTCAACAATCTCCCCCTTTTTGATGATGACAAAACTCATGGAGTTATATATGCGTGGATTAAAGTTAAGCTTCAAAGAAGCTCCCCCTTAACTCATGCATAAACAAATAAACAAAAGATATACAATGAATGTACATAAACATGTATGCATCAACATGCATAAAACACATAAACATATTCTAGAAGCTCTAGATATCAATTAAATTAATAAAACATTAACAAAAACACTAGATGCTCTAGATACCAATAAAACTTAATATATGCAAAAACATAAGTATGCATATATAAACTTGTACCAATCATGCATATAAAAAGATTTTGGTTTATATATGCGTGTTAAACTCTCAAATAATTCTCCCCCTTTTTGTCAATCATTAACAAAGGGGTAAACAATCAAAACAATAAAATGAGGGGTAAAAATCTTTTTCCCCCTTTTGTCAATCAAAACAATACAAACAATGTTCTCCCCCTTTTTGTCTAAAAACAAAAATAAGGTCAATAAGGGGTGACTATAAACAACATGATATCAATAGAAAAATATGTCAATGAAGCATCTTGATATCAATTGAAAATAAACAAAGATCAATAAATGTTATATGCTATATACATTCATGAAGAGGAAGACGCAAAGTTAGCTTCCCTACACATATGCATTACATGAAGGAGGGATGTTAAGCCCTAATTCACATAACACACATTATGTAATGCATAAGAGGAGATGTGAAGCTCCCCCTACACACGTGTACCACATAAAGAAGAGATGTTAAGCTCCTCAATATAAGATACACTCAACATGAATCTATATGTGGAAGAGATGTTAAGCTCTCCTTGCATATAGTCAATATAAATCAAAACTTTTATATTTTTCTTTAAACAAAATTTTTAGATACCAATTTAAAACACAAGACATCTTGATATCAAAAGATAGTATTTTTTTTTAAGTATATGATATCAAATGAAATTTAATTTTCTATCATAAAGCAAGGGAGTGGAAATACAAGTACCAATTGAAATATGAAAAACGAATTTTCTCCCCCTTTATGAAATACCAACAAAAGCTATGCGTAGGCTTGAAATAAGATACCAATTGAAAACTAAATCAATTGAAATAAAGTTGAAGCTCAAGCTCTAGCATAAACAAAATTTGTGCTTAAGATATAGAAATATAATAGCACAAATAAAACATATATATGTGTATGAAATAGAATGAGTACCAATCACTAATAGATGATACCAATTGAAAATATACATACACAATAAACATATGAGTATACAAAAGAATCAAATTGATACCAATTGAAAGAGTTCAATGATACCAATTGACATAACAATAAAAGCATGGTATAACTCATATAACTACCTCCCATCTCATGCACAAGTTTAAAATTGATTTTCAATATAAACATACAAGGCATGGACTCCCATCCAACCTCCCGTAAAGGGTAGGGGTTTTCAAAAATAGATTTGAAAAATAAGCTTTGTTTGAAAAACTCTACCAAAATGAAGAATACTGTAACTAGTTAAATGGAAAATCTTTTAAACTAGTACGAAATCCTTCAAGTAAGGAATAAACTAAAAATAATTTTCATAAAACACATGTAAATCACATAGCACTTAAAACACTCAATATTCAATAAAGTCCATACATGCTCATGAAAACATACTCATGAGAAATATTAAAAAAAAGATGATGAGTGTACAAGTAATGTGTGACATGGCATTATGAAATATCCAAATAAGCTCAAAATTCCTTGAAACACGAAAAATATGAAAATCATTAAAACTTATTTAATCTTCAAGGTATATATATGTTTTATACAAATTAAAGTATACATACATATCCAAACACAACGAGTCCACAAAGATATATGCATGAAGGCACGTGGCTCAAAAGGATATTCATGTATATCTAATAATTTGGATAAAATGGACATATACATGAAGTTAAACCATTAAACACAAAATTAAGAAAATCTTCACAAAACAAATTTCATTTCAAGGTATATGTATGAATTGTCAACACAGTAAGTATACATACATATCCCTAAACACAATTGAGTCCATATATATAGATTTGCATGAAAGGCAAATGGCTCAAGGGGTATACATGTATATCTTAAAGTTTGGCAATACAAACATATCATGAAATGTAAAACACACAATCATAAAATAAATCCAAAAATATGAATACAAGTCTAATATGTATAAATCATCAAAACTAGACTATACTAATACATCTAATGGGTTCAAATAAGCAATCAAGCACAAACATATATAGATTTATTTGTGGCCCACTATATGTACAAGTATATACCTAGTTTTAGTGAAAACTAACATCTAAACATGTAATCAAGACATGAAGCATAAAAAAAATATAAAAATCATCATGATAAACAAAAACATGATTATTATGCAAATTCACATGTTATTAAACGTAAGATAAACATGATAGCTAAACAATGGTGAGAACACTAAAATAATGGTCCATATTAAACATGGGTGTCTCAAATGCTAAACATGTATGTCAAGGATTTAATAAACATGGCATTATCATAATAATCTACAAACAATAAAACATGCTATATATGATAAACATGGAAAGCATGTAAATAAAACGGGAGTAAATGATTGTCACCAAAACCGAAGAAGCAACTCTCCTTGTCTCCAAAACGTGGTGATCATCTCCACCAAATCTTCCCTTGAAAGTGATGCATCCAATAGATTTCCATGAAGCTCGGAACGCATCCACTCCAAGGTGCCATCACTCTCACGTCATGTGAGAGCCCACACCTACATCAAAAACACAAGGGGTGATCTTTGGTACCCACATCTTATTGGGTCCATGGGGTTAGTCCCTTCTCTAACCCAAACAAAATTCTTTGCTAAATTATCAACATGTATACGATCAAAACAAAATTTAGCAAGGTGGCCCTTACGTCCACAATGTGTACAAGTGTACACATGAGCATACATGGTGTGATGGTGTCCGTGAGGAGCATGTGTATGCCGTGGAGGGTGTGCATGAAAAGATGAAACTTGTTTCTTTCGAAACAAAGATTCCAAGCGTGTATGCCCTACTATACATTGGCTCAAAGTGGAGCCCAAACAATCTACACTCTTCTTAATCAAAGATATATCATTGTTAATTAAAGAAGAAGTGTGGCATGCAATAGGTGATTTAGATGGAACTATCCTAGCATAGCAAACAAGTGAAGAAATATCATTTTTAAAGATTTATTTTTATTTAAACAAATTTCTAATTCTTTTGAAATAAAATCTATTTCTCTTTCCAAAGATTCATTACTATTTAAAACAAAATCTAATTTTGAGGATAAAAACTCATTTTTCCTCAACAAATCATCACAATCATTTTTAGACTTTAAAAATTCATTTTCTTTAAGTGCAAGATTTAATTGAGATCTCAATGAATCCCTTTCATTATAGACCTCTACCTTCTCTTGCAAAACATTGTTAAGTTTAGAAGACAATTTTTCATTTCTTTATTTAAAGCAAAAGTCTTCTTTTTCAACAAATTATATTTTTCAATTAATTTTTCACACACAATAGATAGTTCTTCATTCAAAGCATGGGGATCAACATAATCATTTGAAGAACTATCACAATCATCATTATCTAAGTGGGGTTCCGAATGTACCTCAAGGGAGTCATTCCCTTGGATCATCAAGCATTGTGAGTCGGACTCTCCACTAGATTCTTCCTCTTATTGAATTGGCACTTGAAGCTCGGAGGTGGTGGTGGTTGTTAACTTGTTCCACACTACAAAAGCGGAATCAAAGTTAGAAACACGCAAAAGATAATCTTTAGGCAATGTGCTTCGAATGGCCTCAAGGGCTTGTGCATTGGCCCCTATATGCTTGCTATCACTAAGGTAGGATTCCTTGGTAATGGCAAGTTAAACTTTATGTCCTAGGGTTTGCAAATAAACGGACATCCTAATCTTCCAACAATAATGTTGGAAGGGTCAAAGCTAGGTGGGGTCATGAAGTCCATGGGTCCAAACTATATGTGTGCAAACAAGCAAATGCAAACAAGATTAGCAAACAAATGGATCTCACTCCTAGGATGTTAAGCCTAAGTATCAGGAGCACTAGCTCTGATACCAATTGAAAAACACCTAGGGGGGTGAATAGGTGTAAGTGCTAATCTAAGAACTAAATGTGCTAAATGCGGAAGCTAATGCAAATTATTGCAAACACACTTAATACAATCAACAAGTGTAGCCGAATTCCCCGTGAAGGGCTCTAGACTAACTCCTCTTGATTCCCCTTGAATGGGTTGAGGTGCTATGTGAAGCTCTTGTTGATTAAGTACAAGTGAGGCACACACAAACAACCAAGCATATAAGATGATATATCATATGAATATATGCAAGGCACAAATGCAAGCAATGTATGATATGAACAATATGAATGAATGCTATGCACAATATAAAGAGAGAGAGTTAGAGACAAGTGGATCAAACGCAAACACAAAGATATGTTACGAGGTTCGAGCCCCTAACTCTACATCATCGCCTACACCACCGTGTAGGATTTCCAATCCACTATAGGAGTACCGAACTTCTCTCTCAATGCCACCGAGGCAATACAACCACAATCCACCTCTACCGAAGAGGGATAAGGCCCATAGCCAATACAAACACAATCATCTCTACCGAAGAGGGATCCAAACCAATACCACTCCGATCAACCTCTACCAAAGAGGGATACATAAATGAAGGAGGGTTTACAACTTAGAGGCTCAACAACCTCAAACAATCTCTTTTCTCTCTTTTCCACAAAACAAGGATCCTAATAGATTAGGATAGTATGATAACTCAAGTGTGGAAACAAAGGTGTTTTTGGAAACAAGCAACAAAGAAAAACTACTTGGGAAATGTCTTGTAAATGATAGAAAATGAAAACCAATACAATCTCCTAAAAACCTAGTTCTCTTTGATTTTCCAAAAACCCAAAACAATAAAGATTGAAAATTTTAAAGCCCAAAAACACTTTTGAAAACTTGTTTTAAACTAAGGAAAACTGGGAATTTTTCTCTTATAAAAACCTTGGCCAAAATCCCAAAGAATTGGGGTTTATATAGGCCCATCAAAAACTAGCCGTTAGGCTGATGTGGCAGCCTGACAGGCTAACGGTCGACCGGCCGGTCGACCGCCAACGGTCAGAATTGTGACCGTTGGGCAACCACGGTCGACCGGCACGGTCGACTCAAACAAACAAAGAGCACTGCTCTCAGTCCCGGTCGACCGCCCGGGTCGACCGTCCCAGAGCTGCCAAACGTGCACAGATCTGTGCATGTCGGTTGACCGACTTCACCCAAGTCGACTAATAAACTGACTTAGTCGACTGGTTGAAGCCTGGAACAGAAAACTGGGTCAGAAAAACAGTTTAAAAATATTTTGAAAAATCTTTTAAGTCTTCTAAAATTCCACAAAACTTGTTTTTAATATTTTATATTAAAACACAAACTTGTGATAAAAATTTCAAGACATATATCAATCATATCAATTCATTTTTGAGTCTTGCAAATTTTATCAAAAACAAAACTTGTATTTTTATCAAACTTGATTTTTTCAAAACATGAATAGGATAGTCAAAATAAGTTTGTTTAAGAAGTTTAAGCATGCATGTATAAATTGAAACCATCTACTATACATATAAACAAATTAAACTTGTTTTGAACTATTATTCATGAAAACCAAATCCAAAACATGAAACGTGTGTGTTTGTGCACTTGAGCATATCAACTATACTAAGCTTTACAAATGGATCAAAAACACACTCTAAACTATGGATACCTAAGTCTTCTTGATGACCTTCATCTTCAAGGCGACTCAATCCACAAACACCGTGATCCATCAAGTGCAAAGGTATGAACTTTAAGCTTTGGCACCGGAATCACCATGAAAAGCTTCTAAACTCCTTGATGAAGCTAATCATCAACTAATATCTTGGTTAATGATCTGAAACTTAAACAACACAAGAATATTAGTAAACATAACTACATGAGTTAATCATCATCAAAACTAGGGTGGAAGGCCTTTGGGCCAACAAATTTCTCTTCCTCTCTCGAAATCGCTCTATAAGTTGACGAAGCAAACAAATAGCCTCTGTTGTCAATCGTCCCGACATGAACCCAAACTAATTCTCTGATATTTTAACATTCTGCCTTAACCTGTATTCAATTACCCTTTCCTAAAGCTTCATGGTGTGACACATGAGTTTTATTCTATGATAGTTTGAATAAATCTGGATATCACCCTTGTTCATATAGAGAGGTACTAGGGTACTCTTCCTCCACTCATTTGACATCTTTTTAGTTAGGTAGATCTTGCTAAAGAGGTTTGTCAGCCATCTCACGCCCACCTCTCTAAAGCATCTCCATACCTCAATAAGAATTCTATCAGGGCCAACAGTTTTTCTTGACTTCATCCTCTTTAAGGCCTCTTTAACTTCAGATTCGTTAATTCTGCGCATATAATTCTGATTCATATCTTGGTGCTGACTGGTAAGGTCATCCAAATCTTAAGTAGAACTACTATTAAACAATTTGTTAAAATACTCTCTCTATCTTTCTTTGATTTCTTCATCTCGAACTAAAACCTTCTAATCCTCATCTTTAACACACCTCATAGTACATAAGTCTCTAATCTTTCTCTCCCTTATTCGAGCAATTCTATATTATCCTTTTTAACCTCTTTGCTTCTTTGTATATTTTAGCTCTTGTAATTTGAACAACTTTTTTAGCCTCCTTCTTGGCTAACTTATACCTCTCAATACTCACTCCATCATAATTTTTCTTTAAATCTCTGTAAGAGTTTTGTTTGATCTTAATGGCAGCTTTTACCTCTTTATTCTACCATGATTTATCCTTACATAAGGGAGCACAACCTCGTGACTTAACAAGTACATCTTTAACTACTTTTTTAATATTGTTAGCAATTTTTTTCCATGTTATATTGGGATCATCTTGGGATTTCCAATCTTCTTCATGTACTATTCGATTTATAAAAACTCCTTGGTTACCTTCTTTTAGCCGCCACCACTTAATCTTAGAATCTAACTTACGTTTAAACTTTTTAAATCTCCTTCTTATCTAGATATCTAAAATTAAGAGTCTATATTGGGTTACTATACTCTCACTCGACACTACCTTACAATCCATTTATCAACCTCTATCTACTTTCTTAGCTAAAAAAAATCTATTTGGCTCGCACTCGATCCACTTTTAAAAGTGATCAAGTGAGACTCTCTCTTCCTAAACCAAGTATTCGCTAAGATCAAATCATAGGATAAAGCAAAATCTAGAATCGAGTTACTTGGTGCATTTCTTTCCCCAAAAACTAAATCCTCCATGTACACTATCAAAAAATCAAAACACGTATTAAGTATGCATTTCAGGAACGAGTGTTACATTTATGGTCTAGATTCTCGTCTGCGCACGAAGATCAAGACAAACTTAAGGCATTGAAAAGTCTCCTTCCAACTCCTCTCTTCTGACTCCCTTCCGCAAGCTCCGATAAGCGAAAGAGAGGGGGCATCTGTAGTAGTCAAAATTGACCTCGTGCAAGATGACATGCGTTCCTCACCTTCCAACGCTCTGAGAAGCATCAAATTTCTCCTCCGAAGTCCATGACATACCCGATCTCCTCAACATCCTCTTCGCTCCGAGGCTTCCTTTACTCTAAAGACTTCAGCTTCAAACCAAGCACCTCAATAACTGATCACCCCTGATCCATGTCGATAGTTACACAACCTTATTATCTTTCACGTTCATAACGTGTAACACCACTCAGCGCGGGCAGTTATGAATAGTGTCGGATTTTTCAGCATGCAATCCCAACAAACCACTACTACTGATCGCGGTCGTTACAACAAGTCTACATGTGCAAATCGTGTCATTACAAAGATCTCATCAGTATGCATCTGCCTCCAAACCAATAGGTCAGTTAAGTATAAGTAGACCTCCTCTTCTAACGAAGAAACGGACTTGAAAAAAGATTTCTTGAAGTTTGATACTTTGACACTTTTGGACTTTACATTTCCCAAAGTCCTATAATTCCTGTTATCTGAGAATTATAGTGAAGCTCCTCCTCCTCCTCATGATTTTTCCTAATAAGGGTTTTCACGTAAAATCATGTATGTCCCGCTTTGCTGTGTTGTGCTTATTTACTTGCACTACCCTAGTTCATTTGTCGCTTGTGGTGGGATCGACCTCCCAATCACATGTGGCAAAAAATCACCACCACAATATTCTTTCTTCCGTAAGAAAAGAAATAATTCTAGTGATATGCTTTCTTTGTTCTTTTTGTGAAATAGTTTTCTGTTTGGTTGTTATCTTAATTTTTTTCTTATCTGTGTCTCATCATAGTAACTGAGAGATTTGAAGTTTAAATTCTACTTATGAAATACTATGGTTTTATTCCCCATAAATAAAAGAACAAAAACAAAAGAACAAAGTTGTAATAAAAAGACACAAGTATGAGTATTCTTAGTACGGTGACTTTGTCTTTGCAATAGATTTAATACACAATATTCCCTACTTTCTTTTTTTGTAATCTATTGTTTAGATACTTTACCTTCCCCAGGTGCAAGCCAAGCCAAGTCTAGGATTAGGCTTTAGTGAAGAAGACAAAGGGCTGACCTACATGCACCAAATTAAAGTGGGATCACAATATATTAGGTGGGGCCGGTTGTCGATCACAATCCCCAATTGGGCTCACAATCAACGTTCTAGTAGTACGTGGGGTCATTAATTTAAATTTAAATGCCCCAAAGGGTCAAAAAGTAATCCAAAGGAAATTGGAGATATGTGTTTCTTTACTAGAATAGAACAAAAAACCTAGTTTGGGCTCCTTCTCAATGCTTAAAGTAATAATTTAGCCCTGCACCAATTTTGAGTCCCATGGCCCAACTGATTGCATCTTATGATTGTGATCAGAGCTAGATCTATTTTCTAGTTTGCACTCAAATTAAATTAATGTTAGGATCTTTGGGCTTAATATAGAGAGAGATTACATACAATAAATATAGTACGATGTGCAATATTTTCTCAATTGATTAATGTTGAGATCCTTAAAGGTTCAAATAGCATTAATTCTGGACATATTTTTTTCTCAATCTATTTTGAATCTGTTTTTAAAGTTATTTTTCATCATAAACAGTTAATGTGACATAAATCTAAAGTTATGTGAATAGGAACTCCTTGGTAGTCTTGTTGGAGATATACTAAAAGTTTTAACCTTTTTTATTAGAACTCAGCATATGATATATTATTAATAATATCATTTCCATTTTATGAGAATATGCATGGACAGATGCTTGTATTATATACATGTGTATCTTGTATTTTATATTGTAGATAATGTAGTGTGTAGAGTTCGGCTTACACATGAAAGATCAAATCATCAGATCCATATAAAACATAGGTTAGGTCCATAATCTAGATGGAATTGGACACCATCGTTAAGATTATAATGCAATCTTTTTAAATAATATATCTTAACTATAAAAGACTGTTTAATATCTCGGACTGTTGCATTAATGAACTTTGTGTGCATTGGACATGACCAAGTTGAAGTAATTTTCTATATACTAATTATATTAGAAAATTAGCACCTCATGATTATTATGAGTGCTTAAACTCTTAATTCGAAATGCTTAATAGACATGTGCATATTATACTTGTCACTTTGATTCATTAAGAAGGTAAAATTCTTTTATGAGTCAATAATTTCAGTGAGTTGAGTGATAATATAATGTATACGACGGACTTTATTCATGGACGGGATTCACGTCCCGGTTTGAGGGAATGATGTTGTCCTCTTGAGAAACTTATAAGTTTTGTGCATGTCAAACCCTGCAGGTAAATTTAATTATCTGACGTAGCAAATAAGTTAAGTGGTAGGTATCAAGGAAAATATGTCGATTAAAGAAAATTGTCAGTAATTTAATATAATCAACGGACATCAAAAATTTTTACGTGAGAAGATTTTAGACATATAATAAGAAGGATCTCGAAAGTAATTTTTAGATAAGGAAAGACATGCAAATATATTTTTAGTGGATTGAATTGTAATTTATGAAAATAAAAATTCTAATTCGGGTTAAATTATGTATCCTGATTTTATTGGAAGTCTGATCATTATTTGATTCTTAGTGGTCCCTATCGTGGCCATATACAAGGCCTCCGTAGCTCCTGGTCGAACGGAAGCATCACACAGAAGAAACAAAAAGAAAAAAATTCTAGTTTCTAAAGAAGACAAAAAAGAGTTGAATGAGAGATCAGAAGATTGGAGCCCACCATCCATCTGATATAGAACTTTGGGAATACGATAGAAGATCACGAGGTGTTTGAGTCGACATCTCAATTTGCAGACAAAAGATTGTTAATGAGATCAATCTAGGGAGATTTCAAAGGTATGATCTCTATCTTCATTAAATCTGTAAGATTGCATGTACACAAAATTTTGTTGTTCTACCTGTATCTGTTTAAGACAATCTCAGAAAATTTTCATACTTTCAATGGTATCAGAGGTAACCTTGATCATGAATATAGATTGAACATGCCATGTTGTCTATGAAACCTTATCAAAAATACCATGTATCATATACATGATTCTATGTGTAATGTTAACCTTGTTTTGCAGCGTTAATCCCGCTATTATGGTCGCGTAATATTTACTTACTGCTTTATGTGATTGGACCCCACGAGGATTGTTCGAGGTTAATTGCATAGTGAATGGTTGTTCATATATTTTTTTATTTATGAGATATGTTCGTGGTTATTAATTTATATGGATGCAATATTGCCGACCTATTGAAGAAGAGATCTTGAAGTCCGCAGAGGTTCTTGGAGCTTTCAGAGTTATCAAAGTCCTTGGAATCCTCATGGTTCTGGAGTTCTTGGAGTTCTCAGAGTCCTCGGAGTTGTCAGAGTTGTAACACCCGCCTTATTTAAATCATGAATTAAAAACCTATATTCTAATTAATTATTTAACCTAAATTTCAACGGATTTTGATTATCAGTTATATTAATTCGGATTTTATACTGTTCATGGGAGTGATAATTGAAATAATTTGATATAAGAAAATTTAATATATCCTATTCTAAAATGAAAACCATAAGAGTATATGTACATAATGAAATACTTATATAAATACATGAAAACATCCAAGCAATTATAAATTATTGAATTAATAACTATCTTGCCATACTTGAATAGTAATTGACATGATATAAAGTAGAGGTATGGAAAATGTATGTGAGGTGTGTGAGAGGTGTATGGTAGAGATTAAAATAGGGGAGTTTTTAAAGGACACATGACAAGATCTCATGTGAGATTAGAACTATAAAGACGAAGGAGTTCTCATTTCTTTCATCTTTTCCTCTCTCTTTCTTCTTTCTCCTCTCCCTCTCCCCTATTGCCATCGGCCACCATCACCCGCCGGCCGCCACCATACCCCTTTACCCTCTTTCTCTCTCTCTCCCCTCCTCGCACTCTCTCTCTCTCTCTCTCTCTCTCTCTCTCTCTCTCTCTCTAGTTAAACCCTAGAACTAGCCTCTAGAAACTTGATTAGTACATTTAAGAGGAAGATCAAAACTTGATAGAGAGGAGACAGTTCGTTCGCAAGTTTTGGCGAGGATTAGTTATATGAGAGGGTATTTATTCGGTTCATTAAGGTAATTAGTTTTACGGTTATTAAATTATTTATGTTACCTATGTGGAATTTATATTGATGCTATTGTATTTATGTAGGATTGTGTTGAGACGGTTATCGATTGCTGATACTGCATATTTATTGTCACATTCTTATATTTATTATATAATGAACTTTGTTTTTAATCCTATTTATTGTCTAATTTATATGCCGGCCTATTGCTTAAGGAGAGGGAAGAGAAATGAGCCCAAAAGTCCATCAAAATTCTGATTTAATTCAGAATTAATTCGAAATCAGAAAATCAGGGCAGATCGGGGCAAATCAGAGAAGATAAAGTTAGTTGAAAATTAGTTAAAATAAATCTTTATAAATCAATTGGTTAAAGCTGAAGATCAAAGGAGGTTTTGTCAAATTCAGGACCCAAAATTGCAAATCCAGCGAGAGATAAAATCATATCACGAGACCAGGGATTACCACCCCCGGGTGTGGCCACCTAGCCACACCCTTGCTGTAGAAACGCGGCCAAAGCCACGTTTTCACGGCTTTGTTGTCTCTGTTGGGGGAGCGTTTGCTCCCTCTATCTTCGTACGCTTTCTCCCGTTGAGTTTTTGCCTATAAATACTGAATTTTCAAAGACCACAGAAAGCGATGAAGCAGAGATAGATTCTTAGACCAGGTTTTCATTCTTTTTAGTGTATGTTTTTATTTTTTCCTTTCATGTAATTTTTACTTTTTTATGTAACTGAGAGGAGATACGAGTTTCTTGGAGGAATGAGAGCAAGCTTGTACTGAGGGTGACATTGGTATAAGTAAGTCTTTTCTTTTATTGTTATTTGAATCGAATCAAAGTTTCTTTTTCTTTTTTTCTCTTATTTTTGTTTACTTTCCTCTGATGTATTTGCAATCCAAGAGAATCTGATAGCCTCAAGACTGATCGCCATTGTAAGTGTCCTTGATAGCCTATGGTGATGAACAACCATTCTTTTGTTAGTTTAGCTTGCCCTTTTATTCATGGTGTAGATCAGGTCTGGGGAAAATCTTACACGCGATGCTTGATCGCCTTCAAAGACTAAGTAAGTCATAACTACGGATCCAAGGTATATGAGCACTGAGGAGGTAAGAAAATTTTAGTTTTATTCTTTCAATTCTTTAGTTTAGATCACCACAATCTTCCAACTCTTTTATCACTCTTTTTAATTTCTTTGTATAAATCATTTTCTATTTCTTCACCTTCTGCTTCTACCATTTTTCTTCTTAACCTAACTGTAACTTATTTTTCTTTTTCTTTCCAAGAACTAAAAGAAGAACTTTAACCATTTCAAGTGAACTAAAGAAAACTTGCTAAAAATTTCCATCGCTAGTCCCTCCTTGTGGATCACAACCTTCATAGCCACTTGCTTCAGTATAATTGAGCACCCTGTACTACTGTTCTAAAGTTCTGAAATTTTATATCTTGTGTGCAGGTAAAAACTTAATCAAATTTTGGCGCCGTTGTTGGGGAGGGACGGTAAGTAATTATCTTTTTAAATTTACATTTTTGGTTAACTTTCTTCTCTGTTCTTGGTGTGCAGTGATAGATATCAAAGAAATTTTTGCTGGAATGGACATATAAGTAGCTGTGGACTCTGCTCAAGAAAGCAAAGCTCAGAAGCTATCAGATTTGCTACATTCCAGTGACAATCTGAGTGAATTACTAATCTGTATTTTTGCAGGTTGGCTGAATTGCAAAGCTAAATTTCTGCAGTTCTTTATTTTCTTGATTAACTCACTGTACATACTTTCTAACCGCTAAATGTTAAAAATGGTTTAGATTTTGCATTTGGCACGTGTCTAATTCATTTACATTTTATGTTATTGTTAAAGAGTGCTAGAGTAAAGGTACGTGTGCATAACATGTAGTATAGGAACACTTTTAAATTGTTTACATTGCTTAAGTGTTGCTTTTCATGTACACATTGCACAAAATTGATTTAAGGGTTTGTCCTTTAAACAAGGTAAGGTGGGGGAAGTCATTACCCTCTCTTAGCCCACAAACAGTCTCCTCACTTACTAACCCAAGCCTAATTAAAACAGAGTAGACGTTGGCCCTAGGGACATCTCGGACTCATATAAGAGACAGACCTAAGGGGGAAGTTGATTTGAATTTGACTCTTGACAAATAGGTGTCTAAGGTTGGGGATTGAGGGGTGAAACCCTGAAGGTTGGTGGTTTGGCATAATTTGGCCCATTGCTTCGGCACGGATACCTCCCATTGATCTTGCCCCTACCTGGCCTATTAAATTGTGGTCAGATTCAGCAATATACTCCCCGTGGACAGTCTAACCAGTTAGGAGTCATCTAGGTCTAAGATTTACTCTAACTTAGATTAGATTTTTTGTTTTTGTTTGTTTATTTGTTTGCTTTTCTTTGTTTGATTTTGATAATTCTTGTGTGATATAGCTTATAATAATAATTTTTCTAATTTTAATGGTAATCCATGTTACACCCTGCCATTTTTTTGGATATTACTAACCCGAAATATCATAACTTTAATCAACCTAGTGTGTCGGATTGATCTTATCTGAATCAATACATGCCCCAGTCTCAATACTATGAAGAAGACTGGAACAATCATCATCACTCTTCATAGAGTTAATGAGGATACAACTCCTCCAAGTCATATTATCAACCACCCTACCAACATCCAGCTTCATATACTCCTTCTCCCAAATAACTATTAGAAGAATCAATTGACTGGGAAAAGAGAATGGAAGCCTTAGACGAGCTTGAGCGATGGATTCAAATTTTAAAAGACTCAAAAACCTATCAAATTTTTATGGATTTTATGGGTGTAATCCACTGAAAATCCTTATGAGACAAGGTTGTCCTCTAGGGGGAACCTAAAGGTTTAACGGTTTGTTACACATACTCAATGCAATCGCGTGACTTGCAAAAGTGGTCTAATAATTTTTAGTTTAGTTTTGTTGTTTTCCTCAAGGATGAGCAAAAGATAGGTATGGGGGTGTGATTGGTCACTGATACAACATATTTATTATCATATTCTTATATTTATTATATAATAAACTCTGTTTTTAATCATATTTATTGTCTAATTTATATGCAGGCCCATTACTAAAAGAGAGGGAAGAGAAATGAGCCCAAAAGCCATCAAAATTCTGATTTAATTTAGAATTAATTCGAATTAGAAAATCAGGACAGATCAGAGCAAATCAGAGAAGATAACATCTGGTGAAAACAAGTTAAAACAAATATCTACAAATCAATTGGTTAAAGACAAAAATCAAAAGAGGTTTTGTCAAATCTAGGATGCAAAACTGCAAATCTGACAAGAGATAATATCATACCGCGAAACCAGGGAGTATCACCCCCCGGGTGTGGCCACCTGGCCACACCTGGGCCGCTGGCCGCGTTTTCGCAGCTTTGTTATGTCTGTTGGGGGAGCGTTTGCCCCCTATCTTCATATGCTCTCCCTCACTTAGGTTTTGCCTATAAATACTGGGTTTTAAGAGACTACAGAGAACAATCAAGTAGAGATAGATTTTAGATCAGTTTTTCATTCTTTTTACTGTAGGTTTTTATTTTTATTTTATATAATTTTTATTTCTTTGTAAGCATAGGTTAGACTAAGATCATGTATTTAAGAGAGAGACTTATGTTGAGAGTGACACCGATGTAGCCTCCTCCTTTCTTTCATCATTTCAACAAGCAATCAAAGATGACATATTTATGCTTTTCTTTGTTTATATGTTCTTATTCATCTTTTTACTTTTCTCTTTTGGTTTTGATGAATATCTAAGTGAATCTAGAAGCATCAGTATAGCCATGTTTGAGTGAGTACCATCGATATTTCATGATGTTCTTCTCCTCCTCAAGATTTCGTATCATTTTATTCTTATTCATTTTGATGATATAATGCGAATAGGGACTGAGCTCGATCTTATGGGTTATGCGATAATCTCCTCCAAAGCAAGGTAAAACATGCACGGGTTCCAGGTAAGTCATCAACCAGAGGAGGTAAGTATTTCTTTCACCTTTTCTTTCTTTTCTTTTAACTTTTAGTTTAGATCATCAACACTATAATCTCTCAATTCATTTATCACTCTTTTTAATTTATATATATATATATATATATATATATATATATAATATATATATATATATATATATATATATATATATATATATATATATATATATATATATCAATTTTCTATTTTCTCCACCTTCTCAATCTACCACTTGCACTCTTTATTTTGTATTTCTGAAATTCTGTATTCCTGTGTCAGGTAAAAGTTCAATCAAATTTTAGCGCTATTGCCGGGGAGGGACGGTAATTAAGTCTCTTTTTAAGTTTACATTTTTGGTTAACTCTCTTCTTTGTTCTTAGTGTGCAGTGATAGATATCCAGGAATTTTTTGCTGCAGTAAACATATAAGTGGCCCTGGACTTTTCTCAAGAAAGCATAGCCCAGAATCCCTCAGATTTGCTACATTCCAGTGGCAAATCTGAGTGAACTACTAACTGTATTTTTGCAGGTTAGGTAAATTGCAAAGCTATATTTCTGCAACTATTTATTTTCTTGATTAACTCACTGTACATACTTTCTAACCTCAATAGTAAATTGATGTTTGTTAAATGCTAAAAATGGTTTAGACTTTACATTTAGGTACGTGTCAAATTCGTTTACATTCTAAATTACTGTTGAAGAGTGCTGGAGCAAAGGTACGTGTGCATAGCATGTAGTATAGGAACACTGTTGAATTGTTTACATTGCTTAAGTGTCGTTTTTCATGTAGACATTGCACTAAATTGATTTAAGGGCTTATTCTATAGACAAGATGAAGTGGGAAAGTCATTACCCTCCCTTAGCCCATAAATAATCTCCTCACTCACTAACCAAGCCTAACTAAAACTAAGTAGATGTTGGCCCTAGGAACATCTCGGACTCATATAGGAGATTGACCTAAGGGGGAAGTTGATTTGAATTTGACTCTTGCCAAATTGGAGTCTAAGGTTAGGGATTGAGGGGCAAAACCCTGAAGGTTGGTGGTTTGGCATAATTAGGCCCGTTGCTTAGGTACGGATACCTCTCACTGATCTTGCCCCTACCTAGTCGATTAACTTGTGATCAGTTTTGGCAATATACCCCCATGGACAGTCTAATCAGTTAGGAGTCATCTAGGTCTAAGGTTTACCCTTACTTAGGTTAGATTTTTTTTCTTTTTGTTTGTTTTTCTTTGTTTGATTTTGATATTTCTTGCGTGATATAGCTTACAACAATAATTTTTTCAACTTTAATGGTAATCCATGTTACACCCTGACTTCTTTTTCAGATGTTACTAACCCGGCATATCATAACTTTAACCAACCTAGTGTGCCGGATTGATCTTATCCGGATCAATACATGCCCCAGTCCCAATACTATACTACTCTTCACAGAGTCAATGGGGACACAACTCCGTCAAATCATATTGTCAAACACCCTACCAACATCCATCTTCATATAGTTCTTATCCTGAATAACCATTAGAAGAATCAATTAACTGGGAAAAGAGGATGGAAGCCTTAGACGATCTTAAGCGATGAATTAAAATTTAGAAGACTTAAAATCCTGTCAAAATTTTCAAGTCATAGATCCTTACTCTATTTTTTAAGAAGAACATGCCAACTTAGAAAAGAGTATGGAATTCATGATTCAATTTCAAAATGATCCACTCGATATGATAGAAGGTAGACTTAGTAGATTGAAAAACATGCGTAGGAATAAGGATACACTCCCTACCCAATCTTTGACTATTCTCGACACTTCTTGCCATATTGATGACAACCAAGAACCATGGTATCTTGAAGATTTTGACCAAGATTCAATTTTACCACAAAACCTAAAACTTGATGATCGTACACATATTTTGCATTCTTTTCATTACACTCCTACATTTATCGTGTAATAAATCTGCTAATTACTTTGTCTTAAATGTCTATTTTGTAGAAGATAATAATGAAGAGAAAGAGGATTAAACCAAATAAATACTAGTTAAAATCAGATTTAACTGGATCTATTTGGTTAGCTAAGGATGATCCTAGATCTTGTTAGAAAAAATCAAGGATTGAGGCAAATGTTTAGCTGAAGATCAGAGCAAATCAGAAAGATAACACCAAATAGAAACCAGTAAAATTCAGATTTCTATAAATCCAATTTGGTTAGCTAAAGACCAATTGAGGATAATATCAAATACAGAGAGATAAATGGATAGAGAGAAGATCAACGGATGAGATGAAGCAAGTTTGACCCAGATTCTAACTTGATACATTTCAGTATTTGAATCATAACTTTTGTTACCGAATCTCAAATCTGATGATTCAAGATGATCTAGAAAGAGAACTTACAGAGTTACAACTCTTATGTTGATTATTATTTCTAATTCTATCATTTGATAAGTGATATTCAGCAATCAACACGCCAATAAACTACAGATTAGAACTGAATATCCACATCAAATCAAGTTTGGAGATAAGGGAGGATTCAAATTCGGAAATAGCCAGATTTTTCTATCTTTATACTCCTCTAACATCTGTATTTCTTCTATAAATACCTGCAATCTCAAAGGCAAGGGGGACAACCAAGCAGAGAATAGAACTTAGGATAATTTATAGTTTGTAACTTAGGTTTTTAGTTTTATTTTTATATAATTTTTACTTTTCTTTATGTAACTGAGAGGAGAGATGACTTTCATGGAGGAATGAGAGCAAGCTTGTACTGCAGGTGACATCAGTGTAAGTGATCTCTTCTTTCATTGTTATTTGGATCGAATCAAAGTTTCTTTTTCTTTCTTTACTCTTGTTTTCTTTTACTCTCCTCTGATGTGTTGCCATCCAAGAGAATCCGATAGCCTCGAAACTGCTTAGCTGTTGCAAGTGCCCTTGATGGCCTATGGTGATGAACAACCCTTCTCTTGCTAGTATAGTTTGCCCTTTTATTCGTATTGTAGATCAAGAATGGGGAAGGTCCTATACTTCATGCTTGATTGCCTTTAAAGACAAGGTAAGTCGTCGCAACGGATCCAAGGTATATGAGCACTGAAGAGGAAAGTAATTTTTAGGTTGTCTTTCTTTTCTTTTATTCTTTAATTTCAATATCACAATCTCCAACCATTTTTATCACCCTTTTCAATTTCTTTATATATAATCCATTTTTCATTTTCGCACCTTCTCAATCTACCACTTTCTTTATAACTTCACTTTAACCTAATTCTTCTCTTTTTCTTTTAAAGAACAAAAGAAGAACTTTAACCATACTTTGTATCTTAAAAGAAGACTTACTAAAAAAGCTTCCATCGCTAGTCCCTCCTTGTGGATCACGACCCGCATAGCCACTTGCTATTGTGATAGAATTGAGCACTTGCACATCTCTATTTTAAAGTTCTAAAATTCTGTATTTGTGTGCAGGTCTTACCTCAATCAAATTTTGGCGCCGTTGTCGGGGAGGGACGGTAAGTTACTCTCTTTAAAAGTTTACATTTTTGGTTAACTTTCTTCTTTGTTTTTTGTACAGATTTAATAACAAGGAATTCTTGCTGCAGTGGACACATAAGTGGCCTTAGACTCTGCTCAAAAAAGTAGAGCCAAGAAGCCCTCAGATTTGCTACATTCCAGTAGCAAAACTGAGTGAACTACTAACCTGTATTTTTGCAGGTTGGCTGAATTGAAAATCTGTATTTCTATAGCATTTATCTCCTTATTTGACTCACTGTATATACATTTTTAACACAACAGTAAAAAGTTTATTGTAAATGTTTTTCTAAAAATGATTTAGACTTTGCATTTAGGCACGTGTCTATTTCATTTCATTTTTATTTACTGTTAAAGAGTGCTGGAGCCAAGGTATGTGTGCATAGCATTTAGTATAAGGTTCATTCTTGTATGAAATATTGCTTGAATGTTACTTTTTTCTATATACTTATACACTGCACTAATTGACTTAAGGGCTTGTCCTATAAACAAGATAAGGTGGGGAAGTCATTACCCTCCCTTAACCCACAAACAATCTCCTCACTCACTAACCCAAGCCTACCTAAAAATGAGTAAACGTTGGCCCTAGGGACATCTCGGACTCGATTAGGAGATTATCCTAAGGGGAAAGGTGTTGGAATTTGACTCCTGCCAAATCAGTGTCTAGGAAGGGGATTAAGGGCCGAAGCCCGAAGGTTAGTGGTTAATTAAGGAACGTCTTTAACGGATAACCTCCCACCAATCATGCCCTGACCTGGCTGATTAGTTTGTGGTCAAAGTCTGCATTATACCTCCCGTGGACAGTCTAACCAGTTAGGAGTCGTTTAGGTCAAAGGTCTACCCTAACATAGTTTAGAAATTTTTTTCTTTTTATTTGTTTGCTTATTTGTTTGTTTTTCTTTGTTTGTGTTGACATTTTCTATTGTGATATAGCTTATAACAATAATTTTTCTAATTTTAACGGTAATCCATATTACACCTCGACCTCTTTTCAGATTTTACCAACCCGGCATATCATAACTTTAACCAACCTAGTGTGCCAGATTGGTCTTATCCGAATCATTATATGCCCCAGTCCCAATACTATGAACAAGACTGGAATAATCATCACTACTCTTTACAGAGTCAATGGGGATACAACTCCCCCGAGTCATATTGTCAACTACCCTACCAACATCCAGCTTCATATACTCGTTCTCTCGAACAACCATTAGAAGAATCAATTGACTGGAAAAAGAGGATGGAAGCCCTAGATGAGCTTGAGCGACGTATTCAAATTTTAGAAGACTCAAAATTTCGTAAAAATTTTCAACTCACAGATCCTTACTCTATTTTTCAAGGAGAACATGCCAACTTTAAAAAGAGTATGAAAACCATGATTCAATGTCAAAATGATCCACTCGATATGATAGAAGAAAGAATTAGTAGATTGGAGAATATGCGTAGGAATAAGGAAACTCTCCCTATTCAATCTTTGACTATTCCTAACACTTCTAGCCATATTGATGAAAATCAAGAATCATGGTATCTTGAAGACTTTGACCAAGATTCAGTTTCACCACAAAGCCTTGAACTTGACCAATATCAACCCATTAAAGAATTGGCAAGTTTTCATTTTAATGAGATTGAACTTGATAATGAATGTGAACCCGATCCCCAACTTTGTGATTCAGTTTTCATCTTCGAATCTATGTTGACTCCGGTATTCTTACCCAATTTGAACCAATTTTCTAAGCTAACATTTATTCCCACACCCATAGATTTTGAAATTGAATCACCAATTTTGGATAGTCACATTCCATTGATGAAAAAAGAATGTGAATATCAATTCTTAGACTAGGACTCAACGCTTGAACCAAAACTAACTCTCGAACCCCAAGTCGATTTTTCCGAGTTTGTATTGGTTCCTAAACCTATCATTCTTGAGTCCAAGTCAACAATTCCACCGAGTCACATTCTTTTGTTGGACATAGGTATAGACCATGATGACTCTGTGATGATTTTCCAGGACTGGTCATGTAAAGGAAGTAAGTTTCACGATGGAATCTTTCATGATCCTATTCATACTGGGGACTGTAAATATGTAAATAGAAAAGAGGTCAATAAAGGTAGGTTTCGTGAACTACTACACTATCTTGATTGGGTAGCAACACTTGACCCAATCAGAACACCACCAGAACCACCACCTTAAGGTAGTATTTTCCTTCTCTGTCTTCTTTTTCATGCATCTATGCATTAATTCATACATTGAGGACAATGCATGAGATAGGTGTGGGGGAGGGTTCTAACATAACTTATGTTTTTATCTTTATTAAAAAAAATTTAACATTTTTTTTACTTTTAAAAACTTTTTGAAAATGGAAACAATATTTTGACATATTTTTTGTAAGAAATTGAGTCAATTTTAAGGAATAGGAAAATCAAAATTAGGATTTCTTAAATTTGGTCAAAATAAGATTATTTGTTTGATTTTTAGGGTTAGGATGATAATTTGTCAAAATAATTTAGTCTTCATCTTTACCTTAATGAAATATGCACACTTCATACATTTACACACTTAGGGTTCAAAAAACGAAGATTTTATGCCTTATAAAAAATATATATATCTATGAAAGATGAACAAATCTAATTATTGATTAGTTAGGTACTTTGGCCTAAGTAAGCCTTAGTATTTATGCGAAAGATGATTAGATAAGTTTGAAAAATATATATATATAAAAATCCTCTGATTAAGCTGGGTATTTGTGCCTAATAAAACATAAGTATTCACGCCTAAAAGTGGTTCATATAATAAAATCCTTGATTTTGTGGCCTTGTTTGCTTGAGTCCTTAAGTCCTTGGGGTGTTTTCTCACCCGGTGCCCTAAGACCGTTTGGTTTGGGAGTCATCGATTAAAGGATCGTTACATGGGCAGATTAGAAAGCCTAATAGGACTAAGGAATAATACCACCAATATATATATATATATATATATATATATATATATATATATATATATATATATATAAATAAATAAGGCATAAGAGTTAGAGTTAAAGAGCCCTTAGTCAATATTTTTACGATCACAAGGTGCATTGATTTAGGGTATAGTAATAGACTAGATGAGAAATATAATTTGACTCCTTACTTTGATTGATAACAAATTTTTGAATAGAGACTAAGTTTAGGAATGAAAAATTCAGTTTTCCTATAACTTATAGATTACTTAAATCTTATAATTATATTTCAAATATTTTTCTCTTTCAAAATGCTTTTCAAAAATACTAACTCTTTGTTTCTCTTTCTTTATGAATTTTGTGGGTGCAATCCACTAAAAACCCTCACGAGACAAAACTCGTCCTCTAGGGGAAACCTAGAGGTTTAACGGCTTGTTGCACAAGCTCAGTGCAATCGCGTGACCTGCGAAAGTAGTCTAATAATCTTTGGTTTAGTTTTATTGTTTTGCTCGAGGACGAGCAAAAGATAGGCGTGGAGGTGTGATCGTACACATATTTTGCATTCTTTTTATTACGTAATAAATCTGTTAATTTCTTTATCTTAAATGTCTATTTTGTAGAAGATAATAATGAAGAGAAAGAGGATTAAACCAAATAAATACCAGTTTAACTGGATCTATTTGGTTAGCTGAGGATGATCCCAGATCTAGTTAGAACAAATCAAGGATTGAGGTAAATGTTCAGTTGAAGATCAGAGCAAATCAGAAAGAAAATACCAAATGAAAACCAGTAAAATTCAGATTTCTATAAATCCATTTTGGTTAGCTAAAGATCAATTGAGGATAATATCAAATACCAAGAGATAAATGGATAGAGAGAAGATCAACGGATGAGATGAAGCAAGTTTGACTCAGATTCTGACTGGATATATTTCAGTATTTGAATCATAAATTTTGCTACCGAATCTCAAATTTGATAATTTAAGATGATCCAGAAAGAGGACTTATAAAGCTACAACTCTTATGTTGATCACTATTTCTAATTCTATCATTTGATAAGTGATATTCAGTAATCAATACGCCAACAAACTGCAGATTAGAACTGAATATCCACATCAAATCAAGTTTGGAGATAAGGGAGGATTCAAATTCAGAAATAGCCAGATTTCCCTATCTTCATACTCCTCTAACATTTGTATTTCTTCTATAAATACCTACAATTTCAAAGGCAAGGGGCACGACCAAGCAGAGAATAGAACTTAGGATAATTTGTAGTTTGTAACTTAGGTTTTTAGTTTTCTTTTTATGTAATTTTTACTTTTCTTTATATAACTGAGAGGAGAGACGACTTTCATGGAGGAATGAGAGCAAGCTTGTACTGCAGGTGACATCAATATAAGTGATCTCTTCTTTCATTGTTATTCGAATCGAATCAAAGTTTCTTTTTCTTTCTTTACTCTTGTTTTCTTTTACTCTCCTCTGATGTATTGCAATCCAAGAGAATCCGATAGCCTCGAAACTGCTTAGCCATTGCAAGTGTCCTTGATGGCCTATGGTGATGAACAACCCTTCTCTTGCTAGTATAATTTGCCCTTTTATTCGTAGTGTAGATCAAGAATGAGGAAGATCCTATACGTCATGCTTGATTGCCTTCAAAGACAAGGTAAGTCGTCGCAACGGATCCAAGGTATATGAGCACTGAAGAGGTAAGTAATTTTTAGGTTGTCTTCCTTTTCTTTTATTCTTTAGTTTCAATATCACAATCTCCAACCATTTTTATCACCCTTTTCAATTTCCTTATATATAATCCATTTTTCATTTTCCCACCTTCTCAATCTACCACTTTCTTTATAACTTCACTTTAACCTAATTTTTGTCTTTTTCTTTTAAAGAACTAAAGAAGAACTTTAACCATACTTCGTATCTTAAAAGAAGATTTACTAAAAAAGCTTCCATCGCTAGTCCCTCCTTGTGGATCATGACCCGCATAGCCACTTACTATTGCGGTAGAATTGAGCACTTGCACATCTCTATTTTAAAGTTTTAAAATTCTGTATTTGTGTGCAGGTCTTACCTCAATCACTTGACTAATATCAACCCATTAATGAATTGGTAAATTTTTATTTTAATGAGATTGAACTTGATTATGAATGTGAACCTGATCTGTAACTTTGTGATTTAGTTTTCGTCTTCGAATCTATGTTGACTCGGTATTCTTACCCAATGTGGACCAATTTTTTGAGTCAACATTTATTCTCGTGCCCATAGATCTCGAAATAGAATCACCAATTTTGGATAGTCACATTTCATTGATGGGAAAAGAATGTGAATTTTAATTATTAGATTTGGACTCAACTCTTGAACCAAAACTGACTCTCGAAACCAAAGTTGATTTTTCCGAGTTAGTATTGGTCCTGAACCGATCATTCTCGAGCCCAAGTCAACCATTCCACCAAGTCACATTCTTTTGTTAGACATAGATATAGACTATGATGACTCCGTAATGATTTTTCAAAAATAGTCATGTAAAGGGAGTAAGTTTTACGATATGATCTTTCATGATCCTATTCATATTAGGGACTATAAATATGTAAATAAAAAAGAGGTCAATAAAGGTGGCTTCTGTGAACCACCACATTATCTTGATTGGGTAGCAACGCTTGACCCAATCAGACCACCACCGGAACCACCACCATAAGGTAAATTTTCCTTCCCTTTCTTCTTTTTCATGCATCTATGCGTTAATTCATATATTGAGGACAATGCATGAGATAGTTGTAGGGGAGGATTCTAACATAACTTAGGTTTTCCTTCTATTATTAAAAAAATTTAACATTTTTTTACTTTTAAAAAACTTTTTGAAAATAGAAAGAATATTTTGACATATTTTTTGTAAAAAATTAAGTCAATTTTAAGGAATAGGAGAATCATAATTAGGATTTCTTATACTTAGTCAAAATAAGATTATTTGTTTTATTTCCAAGGTTAGAAAGAAAATTTGGAATAGTAATTTAGTCTTAATTTTTACCTTGATGATATATGCATGCTTTATATACTTACGCACTTAGGGTTCAAAAATAAAGATTCTTATGCCTTATTAAAAAGAAAAAGAAAGAAATATAAATAAAAATTCTCTGATTAAGCTGGGTATTTGTGCCTCATAAAGCATAAGTATTCATATTTAAAAGCGGTTCATATAATTAAATCCTTAGTTTTGTGGCCTTATTTGCTCGAATTCTTAAGTCCTTGGGGTGTTTTCTCACCCGGTGCCCAAAGACCGTTTGGTTTGGGAGTCACAGATTAAAGTCTCGTTACATGGGTAGATTAGAAAGTCTAATAGAACTAAGAAATAATACCACCAAAATAAAAAATTAAATAAGTATAAGAGTTAGAGTTAAAGAACCCTTAGTCAAAATGTCATGGTCACAAAGGAGCATATAACTTAGGGTAAAGTAATAGACTAGATGAGAAGTACAATTTGACTCCTTACTTTGATTGATAATAAATTTTTGAATAGAGATTAAGTTTAAGAATTAAAATTTTAGTTTTTCTATAACTTATAGATTACTTAATTCTTACAATAATATTTCAAATATTTTTCTCTTTCAAAATGTGTTTTCAAAATACTAACACTTTGTTTCCTTTCCTTATAGATTTTGTGGGTGTAATCAACTGAAAACCTTCACGAGATAAAACTCATCCTCTAGGGAGAGCCTAGAGGTTTAACGACTTGTTGCACATGCTCAGTGCAATCGCGTGACCTGCGAAAGTGGTCTAATAATCTTTGATTTAGTTTTGTTGTTTTGCTCGAGGACGAGCAAAAGATAGGTATGAGGGTGTGATCGGTCACTGATACTGTATATTTATTATCACATTCTTATATTTATTATATAATAAACCCTATTGTTAATCCTATTTATTGTCTATTTTATACACAAGCCTATTACTAAAGGAGAGGGAAGAGAAATGAGCCCAAAAGCCTATCAAAATTCTGATTTAATTCAGAATTAATTTGAATTAGAAAATCAAAACAAATCAGTACAAATCAGAGAAGATAAAATCGGTTGAAAACTGGTTAAAATAAATCTCTACAAATCAATTGGTTAAAAACCAAAAATTAAAGGAGGTTTCATCAAATCTAGGACCCAAAACTGCAAATCCCGCAAGAGGTAATATCATATCGCGAAACCAGAGAATACCACCACCCCCCGGGTTTGGCCACACCCAGGCCGTAGAAACGCGGCCAAAGCCGTATTTTTGTGACTTTGTTGTGTCTGTTGGGGGACCGTACGCTCCCCCTATCTTCGTACGCTCTCCCTTACTTTGTTTTTGCCGATAGATACTGGGTTTTTAGATATCACAGGGAACAATCAAGCAGAGATAGATTTAAGGCCAGTTTTTCATTCTTTTTAGTGTAGGTTTTTATTTTCATTTTAAGTAATTTTTATTTCTTTTTAAGCATAAGTTAGACTGAGATTCATGTAAGCAAGAGAGAGAGACTTATGTTTAGAGTGACACTGATGTAACCTCCTCCTTTTTTTCATCATTTCTACAAGCAATCAAAGGTAACATATTTACGCTTTTCTTTGTTTATATGTTCTTATTCATCTTTCTACTTTTCCTTGCTTGGTTTTGATGAATATCCAAGTGAATCTAGAAGCATAAGTATAGCATGTTTGTGTGAGTGCCACCGATATTTTAAAATGATGTTCTCTTCCTCAAGATTCTGTATCATTTCATTCTTATTCATCTTAATGAGAGTGGGGATTGAGCTCGATCTTATGGGTTATGCATTGATCGCCTCTGAAGTAAGATAAAACATGCAAGGGTTCCAGGTAAGTCATCAACCAGAGGAGATAAGTATTTCTTTTAGCTTTTCTTTCTTTTCTTTTAACTTTTAGTTTAGATCACCAACACCATAATCTCCTAACTCTTCTATCACTCTTTTCAATTCTTTGTATATATTCATTTTCTATTTTCTTCACCTTCTCAATCTACTACTTTCTTTTTTTAGCTGTAACTTATTTTTCTATATCTTTTCAAAGAATTAAAAGAAGATCTTTAACTACTGAGTGTAACCTAAAAGAGAACTTGCATAAAGCTTCCATCGCTAGTCCCTCCTTATGCATCACAACCCGCTTAGTCACTTGCTATTGCGGTAGCATTAAGTACTTTCACTCTTTATTGCGGTAGCAAATAAAAACTCAATCAGACGGCAAGTCGAGCGTAATAGCCAGGTAAATCATTCCTTCAAGTGTGAGTAGAACATTTAAAATTTAAAATGATAATTTGATGGTTGCTAAGCCCTAGTTGTAAGTGGAATTATTAGCTTATGTAAATAATTGTGAAATAAAATGTATGTACATGGTGCTAGGCTTTAAGTATGAACAAAATCGTTAATCTTATGGATATATATGGTAGCTAATTCTATGCATGTAAACCTTTATAAAAAAAGTGTTAATCTTATGGATGTATATGGTAGCTAATTCCATTCATTTATATCTTTAAACAAAAGTGTTAATTTTATGGATGACTATGGTTACAAGTTCTATACATGCATATCAATATACTTGAAATCCTAATAATGAAATTAGAGGAATAGTGTACTTGTGATCACTAATCCTATGTCATGCTTGATTGTTAACTAAATCGTATATACATTGCTACTTGTCTCGCATGAAAGTTGATAATGAAACTGCACATATACAATGTTGCTAGTCCCTTGCATGAATACTGATATATACATGTCAGGATAACTTGTGGAGCGTTACATAATCTTGTTTAGTTAAGAATGGAATGGATTTACAATTGGTCAATTATGCAAGTTACTACCATTATGTCAAAGATATTCATGAGATTTGGCATGTATTATGTAGTTATCAAAACTCAATAATCATTCATGTTAATGTCTTGCTCTTTTATAAGTATTGCATGTTATTGTTTACATAATAGTAAAATAAAGTAATCGGAGGAAGGGACCGGATTGAACCAGAGGTGACCGAAGGAGTATATTATTATTATGTGATATGTCAGAAGAAGGGACCGGGTTGAAACGGAGGTGACCAAAGGGGAGTATTATTATTATTATTATGTAATATGTCAGAGGAAGGGACTGGGTGGAACTCGAGGTAACTGAAGGGGAGTATAATTGTCATTAATATTGGAATATGCTTGATGTAAACTTTGATGCTTGGTTTTTAATTGGCCAATTTAAAAGCATGCATGTGTATGTATTAGTGTGTAAATTAATGTTTGAATTTTATTGTTTTACTCACTAAATTGTCGGGCTCACCATATTGTGTTAACCCCCTTCAGGTCTTAATACAGGTAAATGACTCGCTTAGAGCTCAGGATTGGATAGGCAGAAGGAGGATATAACTGAACTCGTCCTTTTGAAATGTTTTTCCTTTATGTGTATATACTTTTAAAACTTTATGTATGAAATTTTATGCTAGCACTTGCTATAAATTCTTAAAATGAACTTGAAATGTATGTTATGAATATAGTAATTAGAACTTGTACTTTGTCTTTACACAGTGGGTGTAGATATGTTTAGAATAAAGAGTACTTGGATAAATTATGATTTGTTTATAGCTGGATTGATGAAACTAAAATTTAAAATTATAAGTAGGCAAGGTCAAGCTAAAAGGTATTATATATTGCGTGGGATGTTATGTTTTGTTAAGTAGGCTAATATTTGCTGAAATTTGAGTTATTATATTGGAGTAGACTCCATATTTCAAAGGAGATGCTATCGAAAATTTTAAAGATTATCTTAATAATTAAGTTTAAATGAGTATGATTATGGTAATTATGTTAATTAAAGACTGAGACCGTTAAAGGAGTCCTATGAACTTTCGGAGTTATCAAAGTACTCATAGCTTATTCTCGAAGCCAGTTTTTGGAGTTCCTTAGTGGACCACTTCAGACAAGCTGAAACAAATTCTGATTGAGTTCTGAAAACAAAGATCCGTTTAGGTTTTGGGGGCGCTATCCCCGAACCCCTGCATCTGACCAGGTAGGTCGATCCCTGCAATCCTCTGTGGAGAGCGACATGGAATCTCCGACCATAATAGCTTGATCATATTTTATATTATGATATTTACTGCCTATTGTGATTTATATGCATATTATGTGTGTTAATTTCTTGATTAGTGGTACCCTTTATGCATACGAAACAACATGGCTATTGAGACCAACCTTAGATCACAATAATAACGCTCATTTTGCTAAAATTACTAACTGGAGGGATTTATTATAGTCCCACGGTCTCCATCACTGGTTTATTGGTGATGTAATTCATTTACATGTTGGCCTCAGAGCCTTCTTCTATATCATACAAAGTCAATTAAAGTGTCACCAGAATGAACTTTCTCAAGGAATAATTTTAAATGATTAGTAGTATGATCCTTTCTCTCCATCTAAGGGGTACTATAAAGACTAATTGATCTGAAATTAAGTGATGGTTTACACTTAGTAATAAACAACCGTATCCTCACCATCTGAGTCACTGAATTTGTTTATAGGATCAAAGTCATGTCAGCTATATAATTCCACTTGGTATGGTTATGTCTGGTTGGTGAAATTATTAAGATTTATCATTTCTAGATAAATAGTGATTAGTATGACCCTCCCGTTGAGGCATTCTAATCAAGGTATGCTAGGCTGCTGGCGAATTCTTATATTATTGGTTAAGGGTACCAACTTAAATTTTGAATTCAAAAAATAATTTTGCCCATTATAATTTATGTTAATATCATGTGATTCTCAGGATTTGTAATGGAAGATTTTACATTCAACCCGCTGTCACTTATTCTCAAAAAACACAAACTTACTGACACTAATTATATTGATAGAAAATGTAATTTGGACATAGTGTTAACTGTTGAAGAGCAAAAATTTGTGCTCACTGAAATATGTCTTGAGCAACCAGATAATGAGCAATCATTAAGGGAGCCCAGGCTTACCCAAAGTGGAAGAAAGCTGATGAGATGGCACAATGTTACATCTTAGCTTGGATGTCAAGTGTGCTGCAACATCAGCATCAAAATATGTCCACTGCCTATGACATGGTGATGAGCTTAAAAAATTTTTGGGGACCAAAACTGTGCTGCTAGTCTAATTGCTGCGAGGGAATTGATGAACATAAACATGACAGAAGGGACACAAGTTCATATCATGTTCTAAAGATTACGAGTGATCTGAATGAATTGGAGATCTTGGGAGCCGAGATTGATGGGGAAACCTAGGTTGACATCGTGCTCCAGTCTTTTATGCAATTCTCTTGAATTACTATATGAATAAGGATTTGTATCCTATGACAGAATTACTTAAGGAACTCTAATCTACTGAAAGTCTCATTAAGCCAGTGGCTCATGCTTATATTATTGAAGAAAGTTTTGCTCTAAGTCGAAGGAAAGAATAAGCAGAAAAAAGTTCAGAAATTGAAAGCATAAGAGTAGTGAAAAAGTCCAAGGGCAAATGTTTTCACTGCAAGCAATCAGGACGCTGAAATAAGTAATGTCTAGTCTATTTGTGCAAGATTAATAACTAAAAAGGTAAATTTCATTCACTGGTAGTTGAATCATGTTTAGCAGTGTTATTTACAAACTCATGGTACGTAGATATAGGTGCCATTAATCATATTTGTAATACTTTACAAGGGTTCCAAGAAACCAAATACTAAGTGATGGGGAGATTTATCTTCACATGGGTAACGATGCGAAAGTATCAACAGTTGTAGTAGGAGATTTAGAGTGATCTTTTGGTAGCAATATAATTTTAATTTTAAAAAATTGTTATATAACCGGTATTAGAAAAAACATTGTTTCAGTTTCTAGTCTAGTCCGTTTTGGATTCTGTTTTTTTAATGACTCTATGGTTATTAGCCATAATAAATATTTTATCTAATCTGATTCATTGGTTGCAATCTTTATATTATTAATCATGTTTCTCTCATGTTACAATTAATTGAAATGAATAACACAACTTGTTTATCATCTAAGAGAAAAGAACCTTCTAAAATGAATCAAATATATCTTTAGCACTTAAGATTTAGTCATATTACTCTAAGAAGAATTCAAAGACTGGTTCAAATTGCACCATTAAGTTCATTGAAAGTGAAAGTCTGTGAATTCTTCTTAGAAGACCAAAAGGCCCTTTACGAATAAGGGATATAGAGCCAAAGAACTGTTGGAATTGGTTGATTATAATTTGTTCGGATCTATGACTATTCGAGCTAGAGGGGGCTTTGAGTATTTTATAACTTTCATTGATGATTACTTAGGGTATAGATATATATATCTGACGCGCTGTATCCCGAATGCTTTGAGAAATTCAAGAAGTAAAAGATAGTGATTGGCACAGTTTTATATCATTTTTATAATTTTATTTTTCTATCATTTGTATATAAATAATTCTACTTGGATATTTTTAGTAGCTTTTGCCGAAAATTTGTTAGGAGAAGACTGGACATCAAGTGCACACTCCAAAGATTTTTTGCATGCAATTAAAGGACATTTCGAATATGCTGAGATATTTTGGCCATAACTTTGGCTACGAACACCATATGAGATCATCCAAATTACAAAAAGGAAATTCGAAGATATGCAACTTCCATGTCAAATATTTTGTTTATTAGTCTATTTGACTGTGATTTTGGTCATTTATAGAATCTGTTGGAGTAGAAAATGAATTATTATGTAATAAATAAATCTCCAAGGGCTTTTTTTTATAAAATAAAGATATTATATATTGAGAGGTGAAGTCCGCAGGGGGCTGCATGAGGTTTTTAGGTATTAGACCGTGGTACCAGGCATTTGTGTCATTTTTTTAATATTTTTATATTTTATCGAACTTGCACCACAGGTGCAGAGCTTTTGGATTTTTTATTAATTTAATTTTGATGCACTTGTCATCATTATTGCGGTTGTGAGGATTTTTTTTGGATTTTGTATTTTTTTTGTGCTTCATCATTGTGCTAGAGAGATGATGATTAGCTTATAGATTTTAATTTAATTTATTTTGTTTTGGCTGCTTTTTCAGCAGTACGATAACTTTTGAATTTTTTGAATTTTTCTTTTTTTTGTTCCTGCTCAGAATTCAGGAACAAAGGGGACTCAGAACGTCATTGCTAGATTATGCCAGGCCAGAGATACTGCAGTTTTGGGACAGTATAGATCTAAGCTTTTGATTGCGGCTGTGATATCTTCTTCTAATTTGGATCAGGTAATATCTCTGCAAATCAAATAGTTATTCTGTTGATTGTAATTATTAGATTAATTTTATTTATGATGCCTTATTATTTAGAGTATCGTGTTAGGGATATAATCATGAGTAGCTAAATTTTCTCTTACATCTAGAGAGATGAACTTAGGTTAAATTCATTTGTTCAAATTTAGATCTGCCATCTAGGGGTTGTATTACACATTAATTGACCTAGATCTTTTTAGAAAATTAATTTCTAGAATAATCAGAGACTTGATAGGAAATATATTTCATACTAATGATGTATACTTAGGGTTTTATCGCTTTTTCAATATTTTCTTCAATTCATTAATTTTATTTACCTTCGATGGATCATGTAATGGAGAAAATACCTTGATATTAGATCGGACTTTCTAGAATGAGATCCACTTTAGAAATAGAGACTTAATGATTGATGAACAATAGAACTGAGATTGACTACTTGATGCTAGCTTAGGGGATTGGATCCTAGATACTTGATTTCCTTAGATTGATATTAAGCTTAGAACAAATATCCATGTTTACAAACTTTTTACTCAATTCACCTAGATAGTGTTTAGAATTAAGAAACTACATGCCCCTGAGGATCGACCCTCAAGTGCTAGATCGAACGACGTTCACTTGCTGTTATTTAGAATAGTGAGAGTGAAATATCCCCATCAAGTTTTTAGCGTCGATGCTGGGGTCGGTGTGCTTTCTTTAGTTTTGACACTTTTATCGGACTGAAAAAATAAAAAAATTAATTAAAAAATTTAAAAATTCCCCTTCCTATCCATCAACTTAACTTCCATGGCCTATCAAAATTTATTCGGTCACAATCCATTCCATAGGTCATACCCTCCTTTCCATCCACCACCCTCACCTCTAAGCTTTCATCACTGCACCCAACCCATTATATCATCTTTTTCATCTCATCCTTCCATTGGGTGTCATTACTATTATAATTCATCTCATCCTTCATAATAATATCCTTTGATAGGGCATTTATAAGGACTAGGTCAAAATCAATTCCACATATTTTAAGGACCTACGAGCGAACTTTATCCCTCAAATTTTAGTGAGAAGTGTTAAAACCACCCGAATATCTCATGTAATCAATCACTTCAAAATTCTCTATCAAATTGATCCTACACTGAACCATCACCTCCATCTTGGGGATTTGATAATAAGCATGAGGAATGAAAGAGCACATTAGAGAAAACTTTGGAATCCATCAGCAGTCTATGCTAGAAACTAATCAGCGCATAAGTGAGTCCTGTGCTGGCATGGAAGTACATGATGATCAGATAATGACTCACCTCAATCAACCAGTTTCAACCCAATTCCAGATCAAGTTCAAGAGTTTCATCAACTTTCACAAGTTGAGTTTAATAGCAATTAGGAGGATATGAAACCAACACAATAGGATTGAAGCCTGTATGCAAGTGCTCAATGAAATTAATGGCTTCCTTGATGGGCAAACGAGTCAGCAAGTGAGTAACAGAAGGATTTTTTTTTTATTTAACATGCTTCTGAGCCAATATCAATTCAAGCCACTTCAATTCAGGAGGACATTCATTTTTATCAAGTGAACGAACTCAAACTTTGAAATCTGAAGAGTAGATCTATGACCATAGTGACGTGTCTACTCATTCCATCACGTATCTACTCATTTCATCGAGATGTCCTTTGAATCAATTTGAAGTGTTGAATATGAGAAGCCTGTTGAGAAAGTTGTACATGTGGCTAAAAGGTCTATCGCTATAGTTTTGATGATGATTAACTCATGCAGTTATAATACTAATGATCTTGTTTTATTTAAATTTTAGATATTAATTAAGATTTTAGTTCGGGGTCTAGTTTTTTCAAAAGACTCAAAGTCAAGTTTGAAGCTAACACATGTTGATTCAAGAGCTCAAGCACAAAGAACAGATCAAGAATACAAGGAGTCTAACTTTAAAGAATCAAGTTTTGATCGAGTCAAGATAAGGAGGAAGTTCAAATCAAGAAAAAGACCTTAGTTTGTGAGGATGTTTAGATTTTTGTAAAGTTTAGATTTAATTTGATTACTTAAGCTTATATCACAAGTTGGTTTTGAAGAACAAAAGTTTTGAATTTCAGTTTAGCAAAGTTTATGTTGGTTTTGTAAAATAAAATTTTCAAAAACAAATTCATATTGTTTTATATATGTAATGGATTTTATCTGTACACATTGGTGCTTCAAAAGAGTTTGAGAAACTGATTTTTGTATTTATATAAGTTTTGAAAAACTTTTTTCAATTTAAAGTTTATCGATTTTAGAAAATATAGTTTATATTTTAAAATTGTATTTCTTATCTCAAAAAGAAGTTCACATGTTTCTAATATGTGTTAATTTTGAATCCCACATATTTGTTCTCTAAAGTATTTATATGAATTTATTTTTGTAGATATTTTAGAAATTTATTTCATTTAAAAAGATTTATAAAAGGATCAAAATATAGATTTCAGCCTAGGCTGGTCGACCGGGTATGTCACAAGCAGATTGCGTATTTGTGAACACGGTTGACCGAGCGATCGATCAGTCAAGCATACAATAAAACTGCTTATATACACAGTCAACCGGGCGGTCGACCATTGGGCAGTTGGTCGATAGACCGGTTGATCGCCAGTTGTGCGGAGTAAAAAAAAGTCAGCAATAGACGGTCAATTGGGTAGTCGACCGTTGGCTCTAACGGTTAGAGTTTTTAGCTGATGGTGGTTGACCAAGCGATCGACTGCATTGCTACCGAAAGCAACAATTTTCCTATAACGACTAGCTTTTTATTTTATGATTTTTGTTTTATTCCTAAACAACTTTTTCTTACTTTTTATTGGTTTAAATATGTTTTTAATATTTGAGATTAATCTCTAATGATCTTTATCGATTGCCTATAAATAGGACCATTTGTAGAGAGTTTACATAAGAGAGTTTTTAGTTTTTGAAAAGTATTTGAAAAATTGAAGAAAACATATTTTTGTGAGAAATTATTTTTGTACTACAAATTCATACATCTTTAAAGAAGTTTTCCCAATAGTTTCTTGATATTTACTTTCAAATCTCCAAGTTTTTCCTTACACTAGCCGGAGCCAATCTTTTCTATCTACTCTATAGAAGCCTTGTTTGAGAGATTTCATTGTTTGTGGTCAAGGAGATTTATCACCAAGTATTCTATATTGTATTTTGAAGTGACTGGAGATTGCGACCTTAGAGTGAGCTTATGGGCTCGTGTTTTAGGTGTAGCAGCACTGAGCGAGGGACTTGTGAGTTCAAGAATTCTTGAGAATCTTGTATTGTTGAGTAATCTTGCGAGATCATGTATAGTGACGTAGAGCAAGTGGCTCGAACCTTGAAACACTTATCCCGTATTTGCGATTGCTCATCTCTCTTTCTCTCAACTCAATTTACTCTAGTTTACATCTTGATTGCTATTACTTGTCTATCTTTACATGCTTTATATAGTTTCATGTGCTTACACTTGTTTGAACTAAGAGAGTAATTAAGCATCTTAACTCTTATTAAAGAGGAATTTTAAGAAGAAGTTTTAGAGCCCTTCACCGGGAATTCAGCTTCTCTTTGGCATTTATTTGTGTGTTAATTTTCATGTAAGTTTTTAAATTTCACATTTGATTAGCACATCACTTATTCACTCCCTCTCTATATGATTTTCAATTATTATCAGAGTGAGTGCTCTTGATATTTGGTTTAACCACCATAGAGAAATCCTTATTTTGCTAATCTCAATATTTGCTTACACATCCATGGCATTTAGTAGTGTAAAATCTAGCATCTATTTTTCACCCAAGTTTGATGGACTTAACTTTTTCATATGGAAGGTTAAGATGACCACTTTTCTTCAATTTTTAGGTAGTCGTGTAGCCAAGGTCATATCTAAACCCTTTGTTTATCCCGAGTGTGATGAAGACTCATAGTCTAAAATTACTGTTATGGAATATGATCCCAACTTCAAGGCCCATTATGCATTATTACAAGCTTTTAATGATGTTGATGTATCTAAATTTAAAAATTGCTTATATGTATATCATATTTGGCAAGTTTTGATCACCACTCATGAAGGCACTACACAGCTAAAGAAAATAAAAATTGATTTGCTTAATTCACAGTATGAAAATTTATATAAGCCTAATAGTGAATCTATTGATGAGATGTTTGCTCGATTTATCACTATTACTAACATAGTCATTTCTTTAGGTAAACCCATCTCCAATGACTAAAACGTGCAGAAGATTATTGGAGCACTTCTTAAATCTTAGAAAGTCAAAGCCACCATTTTAAAAGAGGTCAATGACAATGAAAATAGACTTCATCTCTTTCATGGGAAACTTGAAGACCCATGAGATGGAGATGAAGGCAAGAGAAGACCGTGAGCCACAAAATAAAACTAGTGTTGCACTCAAAGCATCCCCAAGAGATCACAAAAATAAAGGCATTACCACATCAATTATCTCAAAAGATGATGAATAAGATAATAAAGAACTCATTCTTCCTGTGAAGAACATGAGAAGGATGTACAGAGCGACAAACAAAGAAAAAATGGCAAGAAAGGAAAAAGGCAATGAATTATGGGATTCAAATAATGATCTGAAAGAGAAGATGATTCTACACATATGTGTTTTATGATCCAAGGGATAACCCTCTTGAGATAACTCGAAATGTGATTTTGATGAAGATGATAAACTATCATATGATAATCTTACTATGTGTTGTAAATAACTACATGAAAAATATAATTTGATGAAAAAGAAAAACTTAAAACTGAAGAAGTAAATGATGTTTTATCTTCAAAACTTGATATTATTTTAAAAAATAAAGAAGTAATTTTGAAAGAAAATAATTCTTTGCAAAACCAAGTTGAGTTGATATCCAAAGAAAAGGATTTTGCTTCTCATACAAATAGCATTTCTTCTTCAATTGACAAAAAAAAAATTTGTGTTTTATGGAATATGATTAATTGTTTAGGCTCAACCTTGAGCCAATGTACTTTTGAGCATAAGAGATTGGAATCCTTATTTCAAATGAAATAAGTTTCACATATTCATACACATATTCCATGGCATACACATACATATCATACTCATAAGTATGCTCATGTGTATTCTTGTTAGCATTTTGGTCGCGAAGGCCATCTTACTAAGTTTGCTATAATAGATTGAAAGTTTCATATAAAAATGTTGGGATTCGAAAAGATAACATTCAAGGACCCAAGAAATTATGGGTACCAAAATCCACACCAATTATATTTGATGTAGATGTAAGCTCTCTCGAAATGTAAGAGAGTTTGGTGTCTTAGTGGTAGATGCATTCAGAGCTTGATGGATTAATCAATGAATGCATCACTCTCAAAGGGTTTAGGTGGGAGGACCACCTTAATTTGGATAAATAGAGTTAGTCTTATCGATAGCGGTGACTATCTCTATCCTCCGTTTGTAATTTGTATATGTTTTAATTAGTTAATTATTAGCATATCTTGGTTAAAATATTTTGTTTATATGTTTAAATGTAAATATTATGAAAACTTGTGATATACTTGTATAGATTTTGAGATGCACTCTTAATTTGTGCCAAACTTGATTCATATCCTATGTGTACTCAATGTTAGTTTAGTTATATGTATATATTCTAATTTTGATGATTCTTGCATTTACACATGTACCCTTTTTTCAATTTTTTAAAAACAAACTATTTTCAAATGGTAGTATTTTTCAAACTATTTTCAGTCTTATCCAAATAGATATTTTTTGAAATGCCTACCCTTAGTGGGCGGTTGGTCGGGTGATTATGTCTTGTATAATTTCAATTGACTATTCTTTTGACATGTGCATATTAGTTGGTGATACAAATTAGTTATACACACGATTTACATCATATTTAATTTTGTACACTCATTTATATTTTTCTATATATGTATGCATCAAATTTCAGCTGGTATTAAATTTCAATTGAGATACATATATATGCATGATTGATTGATTTTGCTTGATTTAAAATTATTCATGCATAATTTTAGCACAAATTAATCTCTTGCAAAGTGTATTTTATTTCAATTGGTATCATGGATTTCGATTCAATTGGTATCATGCATTGGTATCACTTTTAATTGATATCATTATTTCTTAAGCTTATGCAATTATTTTGTTATTGTTTTAATAAAGCGGGAGAAATTTTTTAAAAATGGATTTGTTTTGATTTTACAACTTTTTTCTAAATTAGTGGAGAGAAATTTAATTATTTTGATTTTAACTGTAACTGTCCCAATATGTAAACATAAGATTAGTCTGATAAATCTCAAATTAATCATGTCTCCTTTATTTTCACGAAAATTTTGGCAACACCTCCCCCAAAATTATCAATTTTGCCATGATAAAAAACATCAATTTCGGCTCACAACGGCCTACTTATACCCAATAATAGTTTCTGCCCACACGACCTACTTAAACCAAATAGCCATTTTGGCCTACACGGCCTTCTTATCTTCGGATATATATTATACATAACCAACATCCACAATCTTATTATATGATTCCACACCATGCTTCCACCAATTTAACTTGGTGACACATAACACCAACAAAAATCAGTTCTATACACATCATCATCAAGCGAAACCACCAGTCTCAGTCTCAAAAAATTACATATAAAAATTGTCCATAGTCCCAAAAATAACACAAGTACAAGTTACATATAACGAGTGTCATATAAGTATACACAAGTTAAAAGAGTTTCCCAAAGTAAGACAAACATACAAAGATGAATAGACTCCAACAAACACGAAGTATGTCATTCAACTCATCACATAGTTACTCCGAGCTGAACCGGTCCCTTACCTTTAGCCAAACTTGAAATGTTTGAAAAGAAACGGAGTGAGCTCGATAGCTCAATGAGTAAACCATGATAAAATATAGTAAGTTCAGAGTTTCATTTTTTTTTCATAACCTTTAGAAGTGATCTACATAGCTATGACATGTATTACTAAAATTTTCAATCCTATAATGCAACCCTCTCCTACCTATTTCCTTAGACTTCACAATTATGATATTGATGTCTCAACTATCATGAATTTCTCTTTTTATTAACTCCTGATTATCTTTACTGTTACAAGTACAATTTCAAGCTTGTAGGTTTACGACGTACGCATTCCTACATGTACACATGTGCCATCGTATCGAAAAGTTGCTAACATTATTAATCTTGATATTCATTGTTGATACATGCCCTTGTTACAAAACATACAAACAAGCCTAATAATATGAGTTATTCGACGGACTCATACATAATTCATGGAAATGAGGTTTAATTCTCCGTCTTCCTCCTCCTGCAGGTTCCCGCCTGGCCCCTTCTTCCTTATAAATATATATAGATACATATACATAAGATATTTGACCACCGTCTTTCCCATCTTACCGGCTCACGTCCGGTCCCTTCCTCTTTATATATATATATATATAAATATAAGATAATTGACCACTATCTTCCACTTCCTACCGGCTCCCGCCCAACCCCTTCCTCCTTATAAATATATATACATATATACACATGTAATAATAATAGACCACCATCTTCCCCCTTCTACTGGCTTCCGCCGGCCCCTTCCTCCGAGCGAGCAAGCCAAGTACATATCACACAATTATCATACAATTGCACACATGATATTTATGTCATATGTAAATAAACGAAATAGTTCTTATCAGTTATATACATATATACATATGTATCAACCCTTATGATATGCAGAATCCATGTTACATAGGATTGTTACCACATCAAGAATTTAACATAAGCTACTCGTATAGAGGGTTCCATTTTACTTTTCTTCTTATTTATAGATTATAGATAAATCTTACTTGTCTTCTATGTACGTTGAATTTAGAATGTTAACATATGATCATGCCTTCTCTAAAGTTTCACAATATAAGAAAGTGTTATGAATTTAACCACCTCTTAATATGAGTTCTATGTACACCATCATGAAGAATTTTTTAGCTAGTTACTTCTAAATTCTACTGTTGGCTAATATTTTGACTCATTCATTTAGGAAAAATAATACTAGCTTCATGATACTAGATTACTTCTATACTACATGAAAATTATCCTTGAATTCTTCTCATTTCCTCATCTAATTGAAAAATCACCAAGAGGGGGGGTGAATAGGTGATAATGCTAATCTAATGAACTCAAAGCGGAATTTAAAAACTAATTGCAACTACAACAATAGATGCACACACAAGCAAGTATATGATATAGCAATTTGCACAATGTAAAGAGAGAGAGAGAGAGAGCAAGAGTCAAGGGATCAAGCGCAAACAACAAGATATGTTCCGAGGTTCGAGCACCCAGCTCTACATCCCGCCTTCACACAGAAGGATTTTAAGTCCACTAGCTTGTCCACGAAGGACTCCCATAAAGGGAACCTCCACCGAGGATTTGGGGCAATCACAATTACAAGGAGTACTCAACTCCTCTCCTTACAAACACAACCTCCTCCTTGAGGCACAAACCCAAGCCAACAACAATCACCTCACAACTTGAGGGATTAGCACAAACCAATACAAGGATCACCTCATAACTTGAGGGATACAACCCAAAGGCACAAAGCCAAGAAAAGATTGGGTTTACAACTTGGTGGTCTAAACAACAGTCACAAACAATCTCTTTCTCCCACACAAAGATCCTATAGAATAAGAAAGTAGATGTAGCTCAAGTGTAGAGAAAACCAATAGAATGGAAATCAAAATCACAAAGAAAATCCTTGGGAAAAACTGAAACCAAGATATAGAAGATGAATCAAAACTCTTTTTCCCAAAAACCCTTTTCTTTGATTTTCCAAACCCTAGCAAAAACACCAAATAGATTGTTCAATTTGAATCCAAAAACTTCTTTTGATTGCTGTGAAAACACCAGAGAGTAAGGAAAAATTTGCACCAAAAATCTTAGAGAAAACAGGCTATGAATGGGGTATTTATAAACCCCAGAAAATATAGCCGTTAGCAGCAGAAAATGCCAAAAATGAACTGTCGGTCGACCGCTCCGGTCGACCATCCAACGGTCAAATTCTGCCCGTTGCCAGCTACCGGTCGACCGCCCGGTCGATCCAAACAAACAGAGAGCTCTGCTCTCAGACCCGGTCGACCCTAACGGTTGACCGTCCCTGTGTCTGCCAAGCGTGCACAGATCTGTGCTCGTCGGTCGACCGACCCGGTCGACCGACTTCATCCCAAGTCGACTTGGTCAGAAGACTAGTCGACTGGTTGAAGCCTGGAACAGAAAATTGGGTCAGAAAAACAGTTTTAAAATATTTTGAAAAATCTTTTAACACTCCTAAAAATCACCAAAAATAGTTTTATCATTTTGCATTGATATATAAACATGTGGTAAAAAGTTTAGCTCAAATATCAATCAATATGAACTATTTTGTGTCTTATCATTTTTACCAAAAACCAAAAACTGTATTTTCTAAAACTTGGATTTTGAATAGAAAATACGTTTTGTCCAAAACTCTTCCAAATACAAAAACATGATATTTAAACACTTTGAAGCATGATGCATATGGATAGAAATCCAATATACATGAAACATATATATATCATAGTTTTTGACTTTAATTCCAAAAATAAGTTTTGTTAAAACACAAAACATAAAACACATGAAATAGGTATATCAAAGTAAGTTTGTCTAAGTAGTTGAAGCATGCATGTATATAGAATAAATCTAATATACATTAAACCATGTAAACTTGTTTTGATATAATATCTATTCATGCAAACCAAGATGGGCTAAACCAAAAACCGAAAACCAAAACATGAAACGTGTATGTTGTAAACTTGAGCATTATCATACTATTCTAATTTTTACAATTTGGATCTAAACACAAAACTAAACTATGGTACCGATGTCTTCTTGTAGAGCGCCGTCTCCAAGCCGACTCGATCCAAAACTCCTTGATCTACCGAGCAAGTGCTATATATGATCTTTTACGCTCGGGCTCTTAAATCAACATGTGAAAGCTTCCAAATTATCTTGTTGAAGCTAATCACCTACTAATAACTTGATTAATGATCTGAAACTAAAATCAAAAGATTATTAGTACACATAACTCCATGAGTTTTGTCATCATCAAAACTAGAGTGGAAGGCCTTTGGGCCAACAATCTCCCCCTTTTTGATGATGACAAAACTCATGGAGTTATATATGCATGGATTAAAGTTAAGCTTCAAAGAAGCTCCCCCTTAACTCATGCATAAACAAATAAACATAAATATGCAATGAATATGAAACACAAAACATACATAGATATGCATAAAACAATAAAAGGCTCTAGATACCAATGAAAACAATAAAAGGCTCTAGATACCAATGAAAACAATAAAAGGCTCTAGATACCAATGAAATGTTCAAAACAAAACATGCTCTAGATACCAATTAAAATTAAACTAAATTAAACTTAATATATGCAAAACATAAACATTTAAACTAAATTAAACTTAATATATGCAAAACATAAACATGCATATATAAACCTCAAAATCTTTCTCCCCCTTTTTGTCAATCATCAACAAAGGGGTAAAAACCAAAACAAAACAAAATCTTCTCCTCTTTTTAATATAAAGAAACAACCTTCGATGAGGGGTAAAATCAAAATCAAATCAACAAATCTTTCTCCCCCTTTTTGTTCGAAATAAAAGGTTGAAAACAATGAAAACAATATTCTCCCCCTTTTTTTTTGACTAAAACAAAAACAAAGTCAATTAGGGGTGACAATTAATTAAGGTACCAATTGAAAATATGTCAAAGAATAGCATCTTGATACCAATTGAAAGGAAACAAACAACAAAAAAATATTGATACCAATTTAAAGCAAAACACATGAGAATCTTGATACCAATTGAAATTAAACATAATAAATTTTGAATGTCTAAACAAGAATTTTAATACCAATTGTAAATATTTTTCATTTTGAGCATATGATACCAAATTTAAATTTTCAATCATAAAGTATGGGAGTACAAATACCAATTGAAAGACAAAATTAAGTTTTCTCCCCCTTTATGAAATACAAACTAAAATAATGCGTAGGCTTGATACCAATTTAAAAGTAATCAATTGAAACAAAATTGAAGCTCAAGCTCTAGCATAAACAAGATTTTGTGCTTAAAGATATAGGGATAAAATAAGCACAAATAAAACATATATATGTATGAAAAATAGATACCAATAGAAATTGATATTCTTTGAAATGAAGCACACATACATACAAACATATATGAGTATACAAGAAATGTCAAGATTGATACTAATTGAAAGAATTCAATGATACTAATTGAAATAACAATAAGATCAAGTGTATACATCATATTACTATACCTCCCAATCATGGTTCAAGTTTTAAATGATTTTCATTTTAAAGCATACATGAACATGTTCTCCCATCCAACCTCCCTTGGAAGGTAGGGGTTTTCAAAAATAGATTTGAAAATTGAAGTATGATTGAAAAACTCTACCAAAGTGAAGAATACGAACTAGTTAAAGGGAAAAATTTTTAAACTAGTCGAAATCCTTCAAGTAAGGAACAAAAACAAAATTATTTTTCATGAAACACATGTAAATCACATGATCACTAAACACTCAAAAACCATAAAGCCCATATCATAGTCTCATGAAAACAAATCATGAGTAAACTAATAAAGTGAGTGTACAAGTAAAATGTGACACATATCAACATGAAAATATTCAATTTAGCTCATATGAAATTCCTTGAAAACATGGAAAACTAGATTTTTATTTCCAATAGAAATTACCTAAAAATATGAAAATCATTAAGATTACCAATTGAATGATCAAATTCTTCAAAACGATTTAAACTTCAAGGCATATGTATGTCATGTACAAGCTAAAATATACATACATATCCTAAACATAATGAGTCCACAAGGGTATATGCATGAAGGCACGTGGCTCAAGGATGTACATGTATATCTAATAGTTTGGACAAGATAGACATATACATGAAGTTAAAACACATGATCATAGAAACATATCCAAAATAGGAATATAGGTTAGAATGCATGAATCATTAAAACTAGACTATACTAGCACATCTAATGGGTGCAAATAGGCATTCAAGCACAAACATAACAATGGTTACTTGTGGCCCATTCTATGTACAAGTATAATTCTAGTCTTAATGAAAACTAACATCTAAACAAGTAATCAAATCATTAAGCATAAAACGGGATATAAATCAACATGAAAATCATTAAACATGATCATTATGTAAATCCACATGCTATTAGAATCAAGATATACATAATAGTCTATAAACATCAAAACATGTGACAAAAACAGAAATCATAAAACACATCACCATTGTTTAGCTATTACAACACATGTTAATTATCAAAACATGAATCATTAAAACAAAATCATATAATCATAAACATCCAAATGGTCATAATGCATATGCATGTGCATTAGATCTAGGGCATACATGTTAGTTCAAACAAGGTGAGAACACTAAATATAGATCCATATAAAACATGGGTGTCTCAAGTAACTAAACATGTATAGCACTAATCTAATCAACATGACATAAGCATAATGAAAAATAAACCATGGCATGCTATAAATTGATGAACATGAAAAACATGCATAATAAAAACGGGAGTTAGAGAGTGATACCAAAACTGATGAAGGTGCATCTCTAGTTCTCCAAACCACGGTGGTCCTCCCACCAAATCTCCTTAAGAGTGAAGCATTCAAATGGTTCTCTTTTAAGCTTAGAACGCATCCACCTCAAGGCACCAATACTCTCACGTGATGCGGAGCTCCCACCTACATCAAAAGTCAAGGAGGTGGTTTTTGGTATCCATTTTCTTTTGGGTCCATAGGGGTTAGTATCTTTCCTAACCCAAATAAGATTATTTGCTAAATTTTCAACATGTAAGCGATCATAACAAAATCTAGCAAGATGACCTTTTCGGCCACAATGTGTACATGTGTACACATGAGCATACGTGTGATGGTGGTGACCATGGAAAGCATGTGTATGCCGTGTAGGGTGTGCATGCAAAGATGGACCTTGTTTCTTGCGAACCAAGGTTTCCAAACGTGAATAATTCAATGTGCATTGGCTCAAAGTGGAGCCCAAACATTCAACACTTTTCTTCAAAAAATTTATATCATTTCCAATAGTGGAAGATAAAGTGGAGCATGCAATAGGTGTGCAAGAAGAAGAAGAAGCTATACTAGCATGGCACACATGAGAATCAATTTCAATTTTTAAAGATTCATTTTTCTTTAAAACTAAATCCAATTCTTTTGTAATTGAATCAATTTTATTTTTCAAAACAAGGTTATCTTTTAAAACAAAATCCAATTTTGAAGATAAAACCTCATTGTTTTTCACAATATCATCACAATCATTTTTGCCTTTTAAAACATCAATCTCATTAAGGGCAAGGTCTAGTTGAGATCTTAGTGAGTCACGTTCACTAGTAATCTCATCCTTCTCTTGCAAAACCAATTCAAAATTAGAACACAAATCCTTTAATTCATTTTTCAAAACAAGGTTGTCCTCTTTCAAAAGATTGTGTTTTTTCAAGAAATTTTCAAGCTTTTGAGCAAGTTCAAAATTTAAAGATTGAACTTCCAAACATCCAAAGCAATAGGAACTAGAGCTATCATCTAATTGAGTGTCCGATTGTACCTCAAGGGAGTTATTCCCTTGGACCATGAAGCAATGCTCTTCGGACTTTTCTCTCATAGATCTCCTCATCTTGTTGATAATCCTTGGAAGCTCGGGAGACGTCAATAAGCTCCAAACTGCAAAAGCCGAGTCATATTGATCAAACACCAGTAAAAGATGTTCACTAAGAGATGCTCTAAGTGCTAATGCATTAGCCTTTTTATGTTTGCTACTATTAGGGAATGATTCTTGAGTAAAGGCTTGATAAATAGATGACCTAGTGATTTTAAATGCCTACTCATATTGGCCTTCCAAGTATCAAGTCTAAAATGGTCAAACATAGGAGGGTTATCCATGAGTGCAAACTAAAATAAGTGCAAATGAAAATGCAAATGAAGATTAGCAAACCAAGATCTCACTCCTAGGTGGTTAAACCTGAATATCAGGAGCGTAGGCTTTGAAACCAATTGAAAAATCACCTAGAGGGGGATGAATAGATGATAATGCTAATCTAATGAACTCAAAGCGGAATTTAAAAACTAATTGCAACTACAACAATAGATGCACACACAAGCAAGTATATGATATAGCAATTTGCACAATGTAAAGAGAGAGAGCAAGAGTCAAGGGATCAAGCGCAAACAACAAGATATGTTCCGAGGTTTGAGCACCCAGCTCTACATCCCCGCCTTCATACAGAAGGATTTTAAGTCCACTAGCTTGTCCACAAAGGACTCCCACAAAGGGAACCTCCACCGAGGATTTGGGGCAATCACAATTACAAGGAGTACCCAACTCCTCTCCTTACAAACACAACCTCCTCCTTGAGGCACAAACCCAAGCCAACAACAATCACCTCACAACTTGAGGGATTTGCACAAACCAATACAAGGATCACCTCACAACTTGAGGGATACAACCCAAAGGCACAAAGCCAAGAAAAGATTGGGTTTACAACTTGGCGGTCTTAACAACAACCACAAACAATCTCTTTCTCCCACACAAAGATCCTATAGAATAAGAAAGTAGATGTAGCTCAAGTGTGGAGAAAACCAATGGAATGGAAATCAAAATCACAAAGAAAATCCTTGGGAAAAACTGAAACCAAGATATAGAAGATGAATCAAAATTCTTTTTCCAAAAACCCTTTTCTTTGATTTTCAAACCCTAGCAAAAACACCAAATAGATTGTTCAATTTGAATCCAAAAACTTCTTTTGATTGCTGTGAAAACACCAGAGAGTAAGTAAAAATTCGCACCAAAAATCTTAGAGAAAACAGGCTATGAATGGGGTATTTATAGACCCCAGAAAAATAAAGCCGTTAGCAGCAGAAAATGCCAAAAATGAACTGCCGGTCGACCGCTCCGGTCGACCGTCCAACGGTCAAATTCTGCTCGTTGCCAGCTACCGGTCGACCGCCCGGTAGACCCAAACAAACAGAGAGCTCTGCTCTCAGACTCGATCGACCCTGATGGTCGACCGTCCCTGTGTTTGCCAAGCGTGCACAGATCTGTGCACGTCGGTCGACCGACCCGGTCGACCGACTTCATCCCAAGTCGACTTGGTCAGAAGACTAGTCGACTGGTTGAAGCCTGGAACAGAAAACTGGGTCAGAAAAATAGTTTAAAAATATTTTGAAAAATCTTTTAACACTCCTAAAAATCACCAAAATAGTTTTATCATTTTGCATTGATATATAAACATGTGGTAAAAAGTTTAGCTCAAATATCAATCAATATGAACTATTTTTGTGTCTTATCATTTTTACCAAAAACCAAAAACTGTATTTTCTAAAACTTGGATTTTGAATAGAAAATACGTTTTGTCCAAAACTCTTCCAAATACAAAAACATGATATTTAAACACTTTGAAGCATGATGCATATGGATAGAAATCCAATATACATGAAACATATATATATCATAGTTTTGACTTTAATTCCAAAAATAAGTTTTGTTAAAACACAAAACATAAAACACATGAAATAGGTATATCAAAGTAAGTTTGTCTAAGTAGTTGAAGCATGCATGTATATAGAACAAATCTAATATACATTAAACCATGTAAACTTGTTTTGATATAATATCTATTCATGCAAACCAAGATGGGCTAAACCAAAAACTGAAAACCAAAACATGAAACGTGTATGTTGTGAACTTGAGCATTATCATACTATTCTAATCTTTACAATTTGGATCTAAACACAAAACTAAACTATGGTACCGATGTCTTCTTGTAGAGCGCCGTCTCCAAGCCGACTCGATCCAAAACTCCTTGATCCACCGAGCAAGTGCTATATATGATCTTTGACGCTCGAGCTCTTGAATCAACATGTGAAAGCTTCCAAATTATCTTGTTGAAGCTAATCACCTACTAATAACTTAATTAATGATCTGAAACTAAAATCACAAGATTATTAGTGCACATAACTCCATGAGTTTTGTCATCATCAAAACTAGAGTGGAAGGCCTTTGGGCCAACACTAATTTCATAGATTATTTACTCAGGATCTAGTAATGTCAATAACTTAATTTATAGGCATGCTAGTTTACTCACTTGAACTTGAGAATCTTCAACACAAGGGTGGCCCAAATACGATCCCGAGAAGAAATTTCGTGGAGATCCTTAATCAATATCATGGTGAAGCGTTAATTAGCTTCAATAGAAATAAACATAATAGACTTATAAAGTTTAGATTTTTACTCTAATTACCTAGGTTATCAAGAGAATTTTGGAGTAGGAGTAGAAGGTCCACTAGCACTACTGTACTAAAAATCCTAGCAAAAGGTCCAAGGATCTCCCTTCCTGCCTCTGGGGTGCTCATCGGACTCGATCTCAAGCAGGCCGAATTTGTCTGCAGGTGGGGCTAGCGTGCCCTGCCCTACGTGCGCCAAGGACCTTACCGTGTATCTGCGTGCTGGGGGCCTGGCCGCGCGCACTGGCGTTGTGGACGCGCACCTTCGCGTCTGCTGTAGGATAGAGGGGGTAAGGAAGGAGGAGAGGCAGTGATGTGGGGTGGGGGAGGATGAGAAGGAGGAGAGGAGGAGAATTTCATATCTAAAAGGGTGAAAAGACCAGCCCTAAATTAACTCACACTTGAGTTCTCTCTCTAAACTGCTTGGCTAATCCAAATAACAATGAAATCTTATCCCTTCATTTCCATCTTTCATGCTCCCTCCACTCACCCATGTCATTAAAATATTAGTACGACAATTACAACATTTTGTATTTACTAAAATACCATAATATCTCTATATACACCCATGTGTATCAAATTGCCTGTATAAGTAGTTATATGTTTATGTGTATATAAATTTTCAAGTTTTTAAAGAAAATAACAATTTAAATAAAATTTTACATCTGATAATTCAATGATTAGGATGTGGAAAGATATTAATTAAGACCGGTTGTTACATCTACCCCTTAAACGATCTTCGTCCTCGAAAATCAACGTACCTTAGAACATATGTGGATATGATTTACGCACTCCCTCTTCTGGTTCCCAAGTAGCTTCTTCAACCTTTTGATTTCTGCATAAGATCTTCACTGAAGGAATTATCTTATTCCGAAGTTGTTTCTCCTTGTGGTCTAAAATTTGTACAAGCTCTTCAGTATAGGACAAATCTTCTCGAATTTGTAGTGGTGAATGGTTGAGAACGTGATTGGGGTCACACATACTTTCTTAAACATGACACAGGAACACATTATGAATTTTTCTTAATCTTCGGTGGCAAAGCTAACCAATATGCCTGGTCTAACTCTTTCCAATATTTCCAACGGCCCTATATCTTGAAGGTCCAACTTGTTTCTTCCACCAGTGTGTACTATATCTTTCATCGGGGATACCTTCAGTAACACCTTATCTCCTTCTGCAAACTCTACAGGTCTCCATCGTCGGTCTGCATATGCCTTCTGTCTACTTTGGGTCGCCTTCATCCTCTTCCTTATCATCAAATTTTTCTTCATCGTATCTTGAACTATATAAGGTCCCAATAGCTCCCGATCTCTCATTTCTTCCCAACAGATTAGGGATCTACATCTCCTACCATAGGAGGCTTCAAAGGGTGGCATTCCAATAATCAACTATTAACTATTGTATGCAAATTCCATCAGTGGTAAGTATTTTTCTCAGTTGCTTCTGAGATCCAATGTACATGTTCTCAACATATCTTCTAAAATCTGTATAGTTCTTTCTGATTGTCCATCAGTCTGTGGGTGTGCCGCCATACTTGGATGTAACCTAGTGCCCAAAGCTTTAGATAGGCTGATCCAGAATCTGGATTGAAACTATGGGTCTCGATCTGACACAATTGTCTCAGGAATACTATGAATTCAAACTATTTCTTAGAGATAGATTTGTGCTAACTTATCCATCGAGTAGTTTACTCAATGGGTAAGAAATGTGGGGACTTTGTGAGTCGATCAACCTATTGGCATATTAAGCATATTAAGCATTTCTGCACGAATCTAACTATGTCATCCTTCATTCCTTCCCACCAAAAATTTAATCGCAGATCCTGATACATCTTGGTTGTTCTGGGATGTGCTGTGTAAGAGTGCAATGAGTCTCAGTCATGATTTGCTCCTTGAGGTCAAAGTCTGGTAATATACATATTCAACTTCCCCTTCTCAGTAAGCCTCTTTCAATGATAAAATCTTGAGTTTCACCACTTTGCATCTTTTTTATATTCTTAACTATCTAATCATCCTTTTGTTGTACTTCCTTGATTTTCATATAGAGATCGAATCTAATACTGACTTGATTTACCTGACTGATCTCCAATATGGGTTCTTTTATTAGAACTTCTATTTGCATCTTCTTTATTTCTTTTAACAAACTGGATTGCTGGGTTAACAATGCAGCTACAGATCCTCCGAACTTCCGACTAAGAGCATCCGCCACTACATTGCTTTCCCTAGTAATAATGAATGATCAAATCATAGTCTTTCATTAGCTCCATCTTCTTTGACACATATTCAATTCTTTTTAGGTAAAAATATACTTTAGGCTTTTATGATCTGTATATATTTTACAAGATACCCCATATAGATAATGTCGCCATACCTTCAAGGCAAATATAATTGCATCTAGCTCTAGATCATGGGTCGGATAATTCCTCTCATGGTTCCTTAGCTGCCTGGAAGCATATGTGATTACTCTACCATGCTGCATCAATATACACCCTAGCCCCGACTTTGATGGATCACTATATATAACATAGCGTTCAGTCCTAAAGGGCATGGCTAGGATTAGAGCCGAAGTTAATTTATCCTTCAACTTCTAAAAAATGTTCTCCTAACTTTCTCCCCAATGGAAATTGAGGCTTTTCTTGATTAACTGCGATAATGGTACTGCTATTCTGAAAAATCCTTCTACAAATATCTGCTAAGATCATGCCAACCTTAAGAAACTCTACACTTCCGTGACATTGGTGGGTCGAGGCCAATTCTTAATTGCTTCTATCTTTGCAGGATCCACCGATATTTCTTCTTTAGTTACAATGTGCCGAGCAATCCAACTTTCCCAGCCATGACACATAGTTCTTGAATTTTGCATAAAATTGTTTCTTCCTCAATAATTGTAATACTATCCTCTAGTACTTCTCATGTTCTTCTGTTCTTCTTAAGTAAATTAGTATGTCATCAATAAGTACCATCACAAACTGATCTAGATATGGCTGAAAGATCCTATTCATCTGATCTACAAATGCTGTTGGAGCGGTGGTAAGTCCAAACGGCATCACTAAAAATTCATAGTGCCTATAGCTGATACTAAAAGCTGTCTTAAGTACATCTTCAGGTTTAATCTTTAACTAATGATATTCAGATCTTAAATCTATTTTGAAAAACACATTGGCACCTTGAAGTTGGTCAAAAAGATCATCAATCCTTGAGAGTGGATACCGATTTTTGATAGTAACTTTGTTTAGTTCTCGGTAATCTATACACAGCCTCATGCTCCCATCTTTCTTCTTTACAAATAGTATGGGAGCACCCCATGGTGATACACTCAGCCGAATAAATCCTAAACTTAATAACTTTTATAGTTGGTCCTTCAATTCTTTCATCTCTGCGGGTGCAATTTTATAAGGAGCCTTCGATATAGGATTTGTCCTTGGTAGAAAATGATAGAAAATTCTACTTTCCTATCTGGGGGTACGCTTGGTAGATCTTCCGGGAACACATCAGGATATTCTCTTATGACTGCTATTTTTTCAATTTTTGTCTCATCATCTTCTTTATCTATTATGATTGCCAAAAATCCTTGACACCCATGCCTCAATAATTTAGTGGCCTTTAAAGCTGAAATTACTAGAATGCTTATTTTATTATTCATCCCTTCATATACTTTTTCTGGAGCTCCTTCCATTTAAAGATTATCTTCTTTTGATGATAGTCTACATGTGCACAGTATGCTGACAACCAATCCATTAATAAGGTGAGGTTATATTCCACTCTCCTAGTTTAATCAGATCTTCTTGTGTTTTCATTCTCCTATAATAATTTCACATCCTTTATAGTACACATTAGTAGTAAATTTTGCGCCTACAGGGGTTGATTACCACTAGTTGAAAATTCATTGGTTTGGATTTCTTGTTAATTTTTGTTGCAAAAGACGATGAAATAAAAGAGTGTGTAGTACCAGGATCAAATAATACTCGAGCAATATCTCTGGCTAAACATATAGTACCTTCAACTACTGCATTGGATGCTCGGGCCTCCTGCTCGGTTAAAGCATTCATTCTTCCTTGAGCTCTAGGTTGTTGCACTGAAGCCTGAGTCCTGCGTGGGTCGTGCTGGCAGGCTGCTGAAAAGCAACTGTTGGTCCTACTGTTGGGGCGATGCCTGGAGTTTGTCTACCTGTTCCCCTACTAGCGCCTGGATGTTCATGTAAATTTGGAATATCTCTCCTCATATGGCCTAGTTTGCTGAAGGCGAAGCCTTGTTTGCCTATGAAACAATTACCAGTGCGATTGCAGCTGCACTTTAGACAACACATATTTCCTTCAAAACTGGAACATGGAAAGGATGTAGGTGATGTCATATGAGAAAACCCTACGCCTCTGGGCTACGAGTTTATCATGGTTCTTTGGATTGTCGTTAGAGAAGGCCCAATGCCTCTATCGGGACTGAAGAGGAAAGCTCTAGATCTTGGTATGGTAGCATATCGGGAGCACTTGACGGAAGCTATCTCCTTAACTCTCATATCTTAGTTTTCTTGCATACCCCTTTCAACTTCCAGTACTTTCTCTATGGCTTGGCTATTAATTTGTAGCTGAAATGGAACTAGTTTGCTCATGATTCAGGCTTGAAACCCCTCACAAAACTTTTTATTTTATTTTCCTCAGACACTAGCATCCAAGCATATCTCGATAATTGATTGAACTTGACTTCATACTGACTCATTATCAATTGATCATGTTTCAAATCTTGGAATTCCATTGCAAGTTTGTCCTTTGCTACTCCCGGTATATACTTTTCATTGAACTTTTTGACTAGAAAGTTCTAAGAAATTTCTTCCCTGAAGGTCTTAGCTCCATCTTTAACCATTTTCCACCAACGTTCCACCTCCCCATAGAGCATAAAAGAGGTAAAAGACACCCGTTAATTCTGATTACATTTCATAACATCTAGTATCTCCTCAATCTGATGAAGCCACTCCTCTGCTTGTATTGGATCAGCTTCTCCTTTAAACGCTGGCGGGTTCAACTTCTGTAATTATTCTAGAGCTTTACGTGGGTTACTTACTGTTGCCATCTGTACAAACCAATCCGACATTTTGTTAGGGACTCTTTGGTTTACATTGAGTTGTTTCACCATAAATTCATGGTTCGTCGGGGGATGGACACTCTTGACCATACTGTGCTATGGGGCATTACCTTCAGGATTAGTATCCGATAGTGGAAAGTTCAAGTCCATTTATACCTTAAAGGATAACCATCTTATTATAGCCAATATTCATGACATAAAGCAAGTTTCATATACAAATGATACTTATATTTATAACTTCAAACTATTTCTGTAACAAAATTTACATTGACATGCTTACATTCCTACAAGACATACAAGTATATTAATAATAAGATACATCGTTCACACACATTTCTTTTTACAAAATGTACAATACCATCCTTCCCCAAAAATCTCTAAATATGTGAGCCATGATATCCTTTTCCAAAAAAGCTATAAATTGAAATGTCCTTCAAGGAGTTATATTAGAATCAGTGGACCATTCATCTTTGTTATCCCCTACAGAATCTCCTCCCTTAGGGTCTTCTTCCTCAAGGTCTTCTTCAAGGTCCTCTTCCTCAAGATCTTCTTCTTCAGGATCCTCTTCTTCCATTGTAGCATCATCCTCGCACTTCCAGTAATCATGATCATCAAATAAATTCAAATCTTGGGCCCAGCTAGAATTCCACCAAATACCTCCAAAAATTATCTTCTCATCATCGGGTGTGTCACCCTGGACCTCAGTCACTGATATATTTCCTACAGCACTTTCAGTGTCACTTTTCGTATTCACATCCTCATGTCTCCCGAAACCCACCATGTCATTACTGTCAATGGGGCCAATAAAGTTGATATCTGGATCAGTCTCATCTGACTCGTAATCCAATCCATACTGTATGCTATCCAACTCAAACTTTCTGACTCTAAACTTTCAGATGATAATCTTGGTATGTCAAAACCTCCCATCTGTAGAAGTAAAAGATTAATACCAGATTACTTATCTCCAAAATCTCGAAAACATTAAGTTGCACATATACATAAAAAGAAATATATCAGAGAACTTGCAATTATTCTTCGTCATACCTAATCCTTTTTTATTTCTAACTCCCTAGATTTATTAATGGGCTCAAATATTCTTATCTATTGAATTAACTCTGACTTGCTTGATATTTTAGTTATTCTCCCATTCTATTGTCCCATACCACTGGAGAACTATACAAAGGGCCCGTACCTCACGCAGGATCAATAGGCGAGTACCCAAAGTCGAACGTAAGAGTGTTGGCCCAAAGGTTATAAATCCCCGAGTTGTGTGTTTTGATGATAACAAAACATATAAAGCTATTTGGTACTAATCAAAGTTCAAGAGTGTATTTCAGTGTTCGATAAGATCAAACAAGTTCTTTATTAAAGGAAGATGTTGATGGCTCAAGGGTATTCAAGTACGAGATCTTTGCTCAAGCTCAAAACGTCGTTCAATATTATTATGAGAGAAGCCCACTTGAAGACTCATGTAACTGGTAGAAACTAGTTTGTTAAAGGGTAGAATATATTTTTGAAGCTAAAAAATATACACACACAAAAATGCACGTTTTTTAGAAGTATGATTTTTATTTTTGATTCTCAAATTTTCTAAAACATTTTTTATCAAATTCAGAACTTATAACTAGTAGTTATCTATATTTCCTATCTTTCAATATCCAAACAAAATTATTTAAAAATTTTATGTGTCTTCAAAAGAGTTCTTTAAAACTTGTTTTGACCTAGGTCGAACCGTGCCTGTTACAGGTCAGAACGGTCGACCATGCGGCCGATCGGTGTTTTGGCACTTGGGATTGTGCACGTTGTGCACGTTCCCGGTCGATCAGGCGGTCGACCGGTCCCTATTGCGGTCGACCGGGTAGTCGACCGACTGTAACCAGGTTTAACCTCAGTTTATCACGGTCGACCGAAGGGCTAACGGTCAGATTTTTTGAATCTGCAGGTCGACCGGCCGGTCGACCGCCAGTCTGCCAGTTTGGCTAAAACAACTATCTTTTTAAAAGCTATTTTAAAACATGTTTAAATTAAAAAACGTAAAAAGCTATATTAGAGGGTCAATTTCTTTCTCTTTTATGCTGGTAAAACTATTCTAAGTTTGCTCTTCTAAAACCCTATATAAAGGGGTCATTAGGGTTGAGTTTAACACAACAACAAATTTGAAAAATCAAGTTTTGAGTTTTCAAGAGAAAGATCTTTTTGTTTTCAGTTTTATGCTATTATTTTCAAAAGTCCTCTTTAAGTTTTTGGTTCTTAAAATCCACTTTCTGATCTTACTCTCACTTACAAATTATTGAGCTTCAAATTTATATTCTATTCTATAGGGTTTTGAAAGAGAGAGTTTCAAGAGAGTTTGTAGTCTTTTGATCACCCAGAGGTTGTTCCATTATTATTATGCTACCTCTGAACTAGAGGAGTGTATAAGGGAGTTGTGTACTCCGTGCGGTTGTAATCCTTTGGTGGAAGATTCTATAGTGGATTGGGAATCCTTCACGGTGGTGAAGGCAGGTACGTAGAGCAGTTGCTTGAACCTCAAAATAAATCTTTTTATTTGCGATTGCTTTCTTGTCTCTACTTATTTGTTTTTTATTCATTCATTATTATCGATCTATACTCTTCACAATAAGATAGCAATTACGCACTTCAAATTCTTATCTAGAGGAATCACTAGGAGAAGTTCAGAGCCCTTCACGGGGAATTCGGCTTCTAGTCTTGTTTTGAGTGATCGGTTGCATCATCTCATTTTAAATTGCATTGAATTTTTAATTGATTAGCATTACACCTATTCACCATCCCTCTAGGTGTAATTTCAATTGGTATCAGAGCTTAGGACTCTAGTTTTGGCTTAACATCCTTAGAGAGATCCTATTTGCTAATTATTTCATTGACTTATTGATTCTCATCCACTAGTAAAAATGGCCGATGGTATTAAGAGCCCTCTCAAGTTTGATGGCCTTAACTTTCCTATATGGAAGGTTAAGATGACCGTATTTTTGCAATCCCTAGTAAGCCGGGTTGCAAAGACGGTGACCAAACTATTTATTATATCTAGTGGTGATGAAGACACTTGGTTCGATATTGTCGCCAAGGAATTTGATGCTAATACAAAAGCACACTATGCATTGCTTCAAGTCTTGAATGATGATGATATAGCTAGGGTTATTCATGACAAATCCACCTACGAGATTTGGTCTCACTTAGTGGTCACTCATGAGGGAACATCACAAGTCAAGAGGGCTAAAATTGATCTCTTGCGTTCTCAATATGAAAACTTTACTATGCATGAAAATGAATCCATTAATGATATGATTACAAAATTTACTAAAATAACCAATGGTCTTTCTTCTTTCGGTGATGAAATCGATAATGATCAAAAGGTCTGGAAGGTCACTCGTGCACTTCCACCATCATGGAAAGTCAAAGCCACTACATTGAAAGAGTTGAACGATAAAGAAGAGATGAAGCTCATTGGTCTTATTGACAACCTTAAGACCCATGAGATAGAGAGGAAGGCTAGAAAAGAAATGACTCCACAAAATAAGAAGACTATCACCTTCAAGTCTACTCCCACCATCTCCGACGATGAAGAAGAAGAAGAAGAAGATGATGAAGATCTATCTCTTCTCGTAAGAAATGTAAGAAGGATGTACAATGAAGCAAAAATCAACCATAGGAGACGATGGCAATGTAAGAAAGAGAAGAAAATTATTTGTTTCAACTGTCAGAAACCCGGACACATCGTTGCCGAATGTCTGAATATCAAAAACATGTCATCTTCCTCAAACAAGCCAAAGAAGCCATTCATGAAAAAAGCACTCAAAGCTACATTGGATTCAGAAAGTGAATTAGAAGAGGAGGTGGACACTGCAAATGTGTGTTTCATAGCAAATGATAACACACCCATGGTAATCTCTGAACCATCTCTTGATGATTGTGATTTACCTATAGATGAAATAGGAGATGCATTTTTAGAACTTTCAAATAATTATGATTTTCTAAAGAAAAATATTTAAAAATGAAAAAGGAAAACAAAGTTCTTCTAAATAAAGTTATCACCAAAGAAAAAGATGATTTGTATTGCTCTCTTTTATCAACTCAAAAAGACGTTGATGCATATTACAAGATCTCATGTAAAGCAAAGTTTCCAATGATTGATGAAAATAAAGTTCCTATCTTAAAAACTAAAATCAACAATTTGGGATATGTTTTAAAGAAATGTGAGTTTAATAAAGCTAAATTAGAAGACATTTTTTCCAAGAAAAATTCTTCAAAAAGACAAGTTCACACTACACATGCTCACACTTCTAAATCACACACTAAGCATACTCATGTACCACATGCTCATCCATGCACATCATGCATTCTTGCATGGTAAAATTTATACATGTACTTATTGTGGCCAAAAGGGTAACTTAGCTAAATTTTATTTTGATCATATAAATGCTTCAAATAATCATGTTTGGATTCAAAGTACTAACGTTATAGGACCCAAGAAAATATGGGTACCAAAATCAACAACTTTATTATTTGATGTAGGTACACACTAAGGCTCCAAGATGTAGGGAGCGGTGGTATCTTGATAGCGGTTGCTCAAGGCACATGATTTGGGATATTAATAATTTTGCAACCTTATCAAGATATCAAGAAGGTGGCACCGTCAACTTCGGAGATGACTCAAAGGGCAACATTATCGGTATAGATAATATTAAGATTGGTTCATCTCCTTTGATTGAAAATGTTGTTTTAGTTGATAGACTTAAACATAATCTCTTAAGTACTAGTCAACTATATGATCGAGGTTTCAAAGTTATTTTTGATGATTCTTCATGTAACATTTTAGATTATAAAACCAATGCTTGTATTCTTTCCGGATTTTGTGAAAATAATGTATATATTATTGATATGTTAAATCTAGATTGTAATACTAAATGTTTAAATGCTTTCAATGAGGATTCTTGGTTATGACATTGAAGATTAGGTCATGTATCTTTTGACCATCTATCTAGAATTAACTCTAAGGAATCGGTGAAGGGATTCCTTACTTGAAGTTTGAAAAGTTGTGATGCGTGCCAACTTGGGAATTAAACTAAGTCCTCTTTCAACCAATCAAGGATATCATGACATCTAGACCATTAGAGTTAATCTAAATCGAATTGCTTGGTCCTACTAAGACTAAAAGTTTAAATGGAAATCGTTTTGTCTTTGTATTGGTCGATGAATATTCCCGTTTTACTTGGATTTTCTTCTTGGAACATAAAGATCAAGCTTTACGTATTTTAATGTTTTTTGAAAAAGGGTTGAAAAAGAAAAAGGTTTTTCGATTTTACGCATAAGAAGTGATAGAGGTGATGAGTTCATTAACCATTCTTTTATCACTTATTATGAAGAAAATAAAATTAGGCATGAATTATCTTATCATAGAACTCCACAACAAAATAGAATCGTTGAAAGGAAGAATTGTACTCTTTAAGAAATGGTTAGGATAATGATTAGTGAATACAAATTCCCTCAATATTCATGGGCCGAGGCCATAAACACCGCATGTTACATATCGAATAGAATTTATTTTTATAAAAATTCTTCTAAAACTTCTTTTAAAATTTATTATTTGAGAAAGCCTAATGTTTCTTATTTTACAGTTTTTCGATGCAAATGTTTTGTTTTAAACACCGAAGATAACTTAGGAAAATTTGATGCTGAGGTATTTGAAGCTATTTTTGTTGGTTATTCTAACACTAGTAAGGCTTATAGAATATTCAATAAATTCACTCTTACAATTGAAGAATCTATGCCTTTTAATTTTGAAGAATCTAATGCTTTTGTTAAGAATGTTATAGAGATTGATTCTTTAGGTGAAGACATGAAGAAAGTAACTTTGAAGGACTCACCTACCTAAGAAGACAAGCCAAAACTTGATAAGCAAGGTGAAGTTCAAGAGGTTGAAGTGAAATCATTACAACCACTTCTAAAAGATTGGAGAAACACTACAAGTCATCCCAAGGAACTCATCATAGGTGATGTATCAAAGGGGGTAAGTACTCGCTCCAAACTCCATGATCTTTGTGGCCATTATGCTTTCATTTCTCATATTGAACCAAAGAACATCCTCGAAGCTGAGGGCGACTCATATTGTTCGCTTGTAATGCAGGAAGAACTCAATCAATTTGAGTGCAACCAAGTTTGACATCTTGTCCCTAGACCCCATGATAGACCAACAATTGGTACTAAATAGATTTTTAGGAATGAGTTGGATGAGTTGGGTAATGTTGTTAGGAATAAAGCTAGGTTAGTGGCTCAAGGTTAAACTCAAATCGAGGGAATCGATTTTGAGGAAACCTTTGCATCCGTAGCATGGCTCAAAGCCATACAGATCACACTTACTTTTGCTTCTTATAAAAATTTCAAACTTTTTCAAATGGATGTCAAAAGCACGTTTCTAAATGGTTTTATTGAAGAGAAAGTTTATGTTAAACAACCCCCCGGGTTTGTTGATCCTACGCATCCTAATTTTGTTTTCAAACTAAACAAAGCTTTGTATGGCTTAAAACAAGCTCCTAGAGCTTGGTATGAAAGACTTTCTACATTTCTTATTTCAAATGGTTTTGTTAAAGGAAAAATAGATAACACATTGTTTACTAAACTGTAGATGGTGATATTCTCATTGTTCAAATTTATGTTGATGATATAATATTTAGATCTACTAACGAAAATCTTTATAAAGAGTTTGAATCATGTATGCAGAATGAGTTTAAAATGTCTATGATGGGCGAACTAAATTTCTTCCTTAGACTCCAAATCAAGTAAAGGAGTGATGGGATTTTTTTATAAATTAAGCCAAATACACGAAGGAACTCATCAAGAAATTTGGACTTGAAGGGGCAAAGACTAGCAAAACTCCCATGGCTACCACCACAAAACTTGACAAGGACGAACAAGGTATAAATGTAGACATAAAACTTTGTAGAAGTATGATTGGTAGTTTACTATATTTAACGGCTAGTAGGCCGGATATCATGCTTAGTGTATGTCTATGTACTAGATTCCAATCCTGTCCTAAAGATTCCCACTTGATTGCGGTAAAACGCATTATTAGATACCTTAAGGGCACTATTGGAATGGGTCTATGGTATCCGAAGACCGACAATTTTCAATGACGAGTTTTTCAGATGCTGACTATGCAGGTTGTAGAGTGGATAGGAAGAGTACAAATGGAACCTTTTAGTTTCTAGGAAATTATCTTGTTTCATGGCCTTCCAAGAAATAAAATTCTATAGCCCTCTCGACCGCCAAGGGGGAGTATATTGCGGCTGGGGCTTGTTGTGCACAAGTCCTTTAGATGAAACATACTCTCCTCGATTATGATTTGCATTATGACCATGTTAAGATATTTTGTGATAATACTAGTACTATTCATATGACTAAAAATGCAAATCAACATAGTAAGACTAAGCACATAGAAATTCAATATCACTTTCTTAGAGATCATTATAAGAAAGAAGATATTAAAATTGATTATGTTCAACTGATTTTCAACGTCAAAGTTTTATTCTTTGGGCGAAGCTACCCAGTTGTGCCCTTAAGATGGATTTCAGCTAAGTAGAGAATAGCCTCGCTCGCACCGTATCATTAGACCAGCTTAGCATAAGCCAAGTCTTAGTCCCGCCTAAGGCAGTTAGGCTGGAGAAGCCTCAAAATGAACCAAGTCCTAGCTCGCCTATATAGCTAGGCCAGACTGGCCCGGAAGGGCGCAGTCTTAACCCGACCTATACGGCAAGACTGGCTCAACCTTGAAGAAGCCAAGTCTTAAACCTCGCCTATACGGCAGATTTAACAGATCAAGGCAGGAACTTCGCGTGGAAAGATCCTTTCGCTGATCAAGCAAGAATGCTAGATTAACCAAGAAGCTCGCAAATAAGGCTGAAACCCTTCTCTGAAAGTCAGCTAAATGCAAAGACCAAGGGAATTTAATCCCTAAAATAGCCAATAAAGCTAAGAAAATTAAGGGAGATAAACTCCCTAAAATCACTGGATGGCCGAGGCTCACCAGTTCTTGATTGGGTAATAACCACAGTGAGAGTTCCCACTACTTTAGGGACCTCAGTCTTTTTGCTTAAGCAATGGCGAGGGGTCAAAAACAAACCTCCCAGAAAGAGAGGAGTATGTTTCTCTGAGAAGGACTATAAGAGTCCTATTTATAGGCCTTGTGGCCTGACCACGCCGGCTTGGGAGCGCGGACGAAGTTAAAGCATTCAAATGCTTGACTTGAGAAAGGGAATAATCTCCCTCGGGAATAAACACGAAGTTATTTGAACTTTGGAAAAGGGAATAATCTCCCTCGAAAATGCAAGGGAAATTATTCAAACCTTGAAAAAAGGTGCAATTCCTCTTGTAACTCGCTAAAGCGGTTAGCCTCGGGAATGGAACGTCAGTCCATCACAGCAAGCGCGAGGCTAAGCTACTTCAGGAAGTCCAAAGGTGAAGCTACCCAGAAGCGCGAAGCTACACAGAAGCAGATTGTTGCAATTCCCCGGCGAACGTATTCCAGCCCGAAAGTGGGGCTAAAGGTGAAGTTTAACTCAACCACCAAGGCGACGTTCACATTCACATACCATCAATTAAAGCAGTTCAAAGTATTTCAAAATCTGAATCATTCTATAGCAGATTCACGAAAACTTTGAAGGGGGTCTTGTTGACACTCAAAAAAGACAGAACTTTCGCATTCATCTCCAGTCAGTTTGAACGACGTCTAACTTATCGACATCTATAAAAGATAAGTCGAAGACACTAGAGACAAGACAGCAATATGGATATCACTAATCTAATAAAGCAGATAGTAATCCAAAGTTGCCTTTTGGAGAGACCCAAGCAGGTCTAAAATGCGAAGTTTGCTCAATACTTAGCCTGGCATAAGCCCGAGGTAAGCTTCATAACTCCGCATGGAATTAACAGGTTCGCCTAAGCTTGGTTGGTAGCCTCGATTTGAGGCTAACTATTAGATTCGCCTAAAGCTTCCTATTTAGCCCCGCCAGAGGCTGATCCAAGAGTTTCGCGCCAGAAGCCTTATCCCTAGCTGGTTTAGCACCACTAGGGGCCGAGTCATAGCTCCGCTTTGAACTGAGTCTTAGCTTCGCACGAGGCCCTGAAGGGAACTTCGCCTGAAGCTATGAGCTAAGTCTTAGCTTCACGTGATCTAGTTTCACATAATCTAGCTCCGCAGTGAGCTTTGCCAGGTCATCAAATTGACCATTTTAAAATCCCATGGGGGATTAATGAAAAACACCTAGAGGGGGGGTGAATAGGTGTAAGTGCTAATCTAGAAACTTAATGCAAACTAAGTGCGCTAAATGCGGAAGCTAATGCAAATTATGCACAAACTAATACAATACAACAAGTGTAGCCGAATTCCCCTTGCGAGGCTCTGGACTAACTCCCCTTGATTCCCCTTGAAATGGGTTGAGGTGCTATGTGAAGCTCTTGTTGGATGAGTATAAGTTAGGCACACACACAAGCAATCCAAGCAATGTGCACACACAATCAAGCCAAGCAATAAAGGATATAGCAATATGAAATAATGCAAGGCAACACAAGCAATATGATATGGCAATATGAGTTATGCTCAACACAAGCAAATATGATATGATGATATGAAGTATGATGCTTTGCACAATATAAATGAGAGAGAGTTAGAGAGACAATGGATCAATACGCAAACACCAAGATTTGTTTCGAGGTTCGAGCACCTTGCTCTACATCCCGCCTACACCACCGTGTAGGATTTCCACTAACTCAACTCCCACCGAGGGAACCTCTACCAAAGAGGATTTCTTACAACTCTAGGAGTACCGAACTCCTCTCTCAACAACAACCTCCTCACAACCGAGGGGTAGGCCCGTAGCCAATACAACAACCAATCCACACACCTCTACCGAAGAGGCTCACTACCAAACTCCACCTCTACCGAAGAGGCTCACAACCAATACCACTCCGATCACCTCTACCGAAGAGGGATACAACAAATGAAGGAGGGTTTACAACAAGTGGTTCCAAAACCACAAACTCTCTTTTTCTTTCTCTTTCCACAAAACAAAGATCCTAATAGTTTAGGATAGAAGATAGCTCAAGTGTGGAAAACAAGTGTTTTGGAAACAAGCAACAAAGAAAAATCTTTGGGAAAATACTTGCAATATGATAGAATTGAAGATCTAAGTAAAAATCCCAAAAACCTATTTTTCTTTGATTTTCCAAAAACCCTAAAACAATAAAGATGAGAAGTTTTTGCACTTAAAACTCTTTTGAAAACTCTTTTAAACACTTCAGAAAACTGAAAATTTTTCTCTTAGAAAACTTGGCTAAAAATCCCCAAAGAGATGGGGGTTTATATAGCCCCTATACAAAACTAGCCGTTAGGCTGAGTTGGCAGTCTGACAGACTGCCGGTCGACCGGCCCGGTCGACCGCCAACGGTCAGAATTATGACCGTTGGGCAACTGCGGTCGTTCGGCCCGGTCGACCGAGAAAACCCGAGAGCAGAGCTCTCAACTCGGTCGACCGTCCCGGTCGACCGTGTCTGTGCCTAACAGACGTGCACGTCTGTGCACGTCGGTCGACCGCAACGGTCGACCATCCCTTGGTGCGGTCGACCGTCACGGTCGACCGACCAGCCTGTCAGCACAAAACAAGGTCAGAAAATTTTGGGAAAAATATTTTATAAAAACCTTTTATCATTTCTGAAAATTCCATAAAACTTGTTTTATCATTTTATGTTAAAACATAAACATGTGATAAAAATTTCAAGACAATATATCAACATATCAATTCATTTTTGAGTCTTGCAAATTTATCAAAAATAAAACCTTGTATTTCGTCAAACTTGATTTTTCAAGAACATGAATAGGGATATCAAAATAAGTTTGTTTAGCAAGTTTAAAGCATGTATGTATATCTAGAACATATCTAATATACATAGGTATAAAGTAAACTTGTTTTGATCTATTATTCATGAAAACCAAAACCCAAATCATGAAACGTGTGTGTTTTGTGCACTTGAGCATATCAACTAAACTAAGCTTTACAAATATGGATCTAAAACACAAACTCTAAACTAGATACCTAAGTCTTCTTGTCGATCTTCCATCTTCAAGTAGACTCGGTCCAAACTCCGTGATTCTCCAAGTGCAAAGGTATGATCTTTAAGCTTTGGCACCGGAATCATCATGAATAGCTTCTAATCATCTTGTTGAAGCTAATCACCAACCTAATATCCTGTTAATGATCTGAAACTTAGAAACACAAGAATATTAGTAAACATAACTACATGAGTTGATCATCATCAAAACTAGAGTGGAAGGCCATTGGGCCAACAATTAATGGGTGAATCCTACTAATTTAGTGAGATTAACGCCACTTTAAGAGGGCAGTTACACCCGCCCCCTTCGTCCCATATTAAGTGGAGATAATTAAGCTATAACGGTAAGAGGGCGTTCGCACGAACCCTCCAGCTTCACAGAAGCTCACAAAGAGCTTTACGACAAGGTCATTTGCGAGCCTCGTGCGAAGCTAATGACTGATTTAGCTCTGCTGAATTTAAGGGGACGGTTACACCTGACTTTGACTATAAATAGTCCCTTAATAGACACAGGGATACAAGGACGGATAGAGAGGAGATTCGCTTAAAGAAAAAGCAGAATTCATAGCAAAAAGGCTCTACTGATATGCTGTTCTCCGATTCTCCGAACCAAGTGAGAAGGGAGTCTTATTAGGAGGCAGTTCAATCACCTGATCGATTGCATCATCAAAGGATAAAGTGATCGCGCGCTGATCAGTTCCTACCGGCACATTTCCCCAAAAATCAGAGGAGATCTACTTGTAATTCTTCCTTTTATTACTTGAATTTTTGCTCCTTGATCCTTTTTTTTAAGTTTTCCCTTTTGCAAATTGATTAGTCTCTAATTTTGCATAATTGTCATCACATTCTCACATTTATTTAATAATAAATTCTGCTAATAATACCTTGCTTGCTTGATCTTAGGTCAATGGTGTTCAAATGAAGAAGAAGACCCAAATCACCATTTATTTGGTGATTAAAGGGGTATTAAAATAGCTATTGACCTAAAAAGCTGGTTCTGTCAAAACCAGGGGCGCCAAACCAGAAACCGGCAACTTTATCCAACAGGGCGACAACCAGACAACGCACGACAGGCGGCGCCGCGCGCGCCGCAAAGGTATTGCCGCGGAAACGCGGCTTTTGCCGCGTTTCCGCGGCAATACGGCGGAGCCACGTGCGCCGTTTGCGGTCAATTCTTGTCCCCTGCGTCCCCCGTTCCTCTGAAGCTATAAATACCCCCCTGGGGTTCTTGACTAAAGAGAATGCAGAGTAGAGGCAAGTTTAGGAGTAGTTTTGATTTCCATGTTGTAATTTAGTTTAGGTTAGGTTAGTTTCTCTTCTTCTTCCTCATTGTATATTTCCATTTTTTAGATCTTGTATTAGGAGAAGGAGTGATTCATGAGTGGAATGTAAGAGTACTTGTAGTAGAAGGTGACAAGCTATGAAAGGTGCTCTCTTTACCTCTCTTTGTTTTCTATCTAACTTCTTTTACATGTGTAACTAGTTTTTCCCTCATGGCTCTAACTACTAACCATCTAACTAGTCTTACTTCTTTATGATAATCCACATGAATCTAATAGCCTCACTTTGGTCTTGCTCTTGCAAGAGCCATTGATGGCTCATGATGATGGATCTAACACTCTAACTTCCTAACCGCTAACAAGCTAACATTACTTTACTTCATGCTTGCTCTTATGGGTTTTGATGATCTAAGTGTAGCTTGTACTTGTTATGTTGTGTTGGGTTGTAAAGAGTTACATATGGGCCATGCTTTGAATCGCTCTTGAACCAAGGACTAGTGATGGCCAATGATACGTGTGAGGCAACTATCACTAAGAGGTTAGCGTGTTGGTGGAGTCATTAGTAGTTAGTGCCGTGAGCTTTCTTTATTTTTTCACTTAATTTAGAAATACAACAAAAATCACAAAGACATTCTTTTCAATGTTTCCCACTTCTTCGTATTTCACCGTAACTCTCTTTCTTTTCTTTTCATTCTTTAAAACTTTGAAGAAACTTTAACAAACACATGAATCAGCCGGTAAAGCTTCTATCGCCTCCCGTCCTTGTGGATACGACCCGTATAGCCACTTCGCTACTACGGAAGAATCGCAAAAGCAGTAACTTCGACCCACATTTCCTTCTCTTATTTAATACTTGCTTTTGTCGCGATCAAATTTTGGCGCCGTTGCCGGGGATGGGAACGGTTTGATTTCACAAGTTTGCTAACTTTTCTTCTTTGTTTTTTGGTATGCAGGTTAAAGTTTTAGCATTGCGGAAGTCCACACTTGCTCAAGTGTGGTCGGGTAATTCTTGTATATTTTTCAGCTGCTAATTTTTGTTTATATTACCTGTGCACTGTAAATAATTGTAAGAATTAAAATACGGTAATTGGATGCTTTAAAATGGTTTAGACATTTGCATCTAGGCACGTGTCAATTTTCATTCCAATATCCTGTATTTTATTCTTTGTTATTGTGATATTGATAGGAGGTGTATATATGGCATTGCATATAGTATAGGACAAACACTTCAGTTATTTACTCGCTTTTTTGTGTTCATCTTATCTATATTGCACACTTGCACAAATTTAACTTAAGGGCAAAACCCAAAACAAGATAAGGTGGGGAAGTTATTACCCTCCCTTGGCCCAAAAATCACCGCCCCACTCACACAACCCAAGCCTAAATAAAACTTGCTAGACGTTGGCCCCTAGGGACATCTCGGACTCATTTAGGAGATTGACCTAAGGGGGAAGTTGTTAGAATTTGACTCTTGCTAAATCGGTGTCTAAGGTTGGGGATTGAGAGGCGAAACCTCGAAGAACGGTGGTTTGGCATAATTAGGCCCGTTGCTCCGGCACGGATACCTCCCACTGTCTTGCCCCTACCTGGCCGATTAACTTGTGGTCAGCTTCCGACAACAGACCCCCCGTGGACAGTCTAACCAGTTAGGAGTCGTCTAGGTCTAAGTCAACCCTAGCATAGGCTTGTTTTCTTCTTCTTTTTCTTTGTTTGTTTGTTTGTTTGTTTGTTTGTTTTTTTTCTTTTTTTTGTATACTGTGATATGGATTTTAATAACAACAATTCTTTCAATTATAATATGAATCCATATTTCACTCCGACCTCATTTGACTTGGATAACTCTGACCCGGCAATGTACAAATGAACCAACCATATATGCCGGGTTGGGATTATCCGAATCAATATGACCCATATCCTCAACATAATGATTATAATTTTCAAAATAATTTCAACTCTTCACAGAGTTCATGGGGATTCACTTACCCCGAGTCAAATTTTCAATCACCTTGTCCACAAGTTCCACAGTATTCATTCCCCAATTTTGATTCATATACTCCTTTTCCTGAACCACCAATTGAAGAGAAATCATCATGGAAAGGAGTATGGAAGAGTCCTAGAACGAATGCAAAATTTGCTTAATTCACAAATCTTCCCACATCAAACTCCACATCCTCCTTTTCTAGAGAATCCAATTGAAGAAGAATCTGAGCTAGAAAAGCGTTTTGAAGACTTTTGTGATAGAATGCAAAACATGTTGGACTCATCCTCTCAACCAAATTTTCAAGAGTCATACTCATCTTTTCCAGTCTCATCACTTCAAAATGAACAAACTTCAACACTGGAATTGAGTATGGAACCCTTGCGTGAGTTCGAGCAGCAACCGCAAAATCCGATGGACTCACAATTTCACCACAATTTCCAAAATCAACTTTCATACTTAGATTTTCAAGAACCAATTACAAAGAGTATGGAAGACATGATTCCAAATCCAAATCCTGTTACACAACCGATCAGTAGGTTAGATTAAATTTTGAGCGAATTGATCAATGAAAGCGAGGAAAGCCTTTCTTCTCAACCTTTGACCGATTCCTATATCCCTAACTCTACTGATTGGACCCATGAATCATGTCATTTTGGAAATTCAGCTTCAATTTCAGAACACACATTTGAACTTGACCAATCTCCAAGTTATGAAAGTCACCTGGACATGTTGGCCAGTTACCCTTTTCTTGAAATTGAACTTCACCATGAATGTGATCCCGAACCTCATGTTAGTGATTCCATTTCACTTTTTGATTCAATAATGACTCCGGTATCTTTACCAGATTTTTTCTCTATTCCGGAGTCAACATTGAATCCTGCACCAGTACACCGTGAAATGGAATCACCAATCTCTTATGATCACACTTCATTAATAGGGAAAGTGTGTGAATATCAATTCTTTGGTTTGGACCCTGTTTTTGAACCAATTTCGACTCTCATTGTTGACTCTCGACTTGATCTGAGTCAACTTCCCGAGTCGGTATCGGTTTTTGTTCCTGATCCCTTGGAGTCCAAATCCATCATCTTCCAAAATCACACTTCATTGTTGGACAAGAATGTTGACAAAAATGACTCAGTAATTATTTTTGAAAATTTAAAATTAGATGGGGATAAATTTTTAAATAAAATCATTCAGTCCATCATTCTTTTCTGGGGTCATATCAGAGGGGTCCTTGGTGGGTTTCTGGATGATCCACGATATCTTGATTGGGTCGCAACGCTTGGCCCAATCCGACCACCACCAGAGCCACCACCTTGAGGTAATCTTCCTTCCCTCTTCATTTGTTTCATGTATTTACACATTCACGATGCATTGAGGACAATGCGTGAGATAAGTGTGGGGGAGGGTTTACTAACATAGTTAGTTTTATATTTTCTTTCTTTTACACTTCTTTTTAATAAATAAATAAAAAAAATCTTTTATATAAAAACTCTTTTCTTTTCTTTTTACAAAACTTTTTGAAACAAGAGAAATAGTTTTGATCCATTTTTAAGAAAATTAAGATTATCTTAGGAATTAGGAAGACCTAAAATTATGAAATTTTAAACCAAGTCAAAATAATAGATCATGTTTAAATTTTTTGGATAAGAAAATAAGATTGAAAAGATAATTTGATCTTGAATTTTTTGCCTTAGATTTATGCACTCCACACTTACACAATTTTTGGGATTGAAACAAAGACTGAAATGCCATAAATATTTATATATAAAAAAAAATATTATTATAAATAAAAACCACTTATTGAAGTTGGGTAATTATGCCTCAGGAAGCATGATTATTCACACCTAAAATGGTGGATAAAAATGAAATAATCCCTTTAGTTTTGTGGCCTTGTTTACTCGAGTCCTTAAGTCCGAGGGATGTTTTCTCATCTGGTGCCCTAAGACCATCTGGTTTGGGAGTCACCGGCTAAAGGCTCATTACCTGGGTAAATAAGAAAGCCTAAGAAAACTAAGGGAAGAAAAAAAAAAAAAGAAAAAAAAAAAAATATATATATATATATATATGGCATGAAAGTTAGAGTCGATATCCCAAAATCTTCACAGTTCACAAAGTGCATATTTTCTAAGAGTTTTATGAAAGATCATAGAGTCAATTCAATTTTAAATTCTTACATTTAATTTATAACAAGATTTTTTGCATTTTGACTTAGTTTAAGAAAGAACAATTTCTGGTTAACCTATGACCTTAGATCACTTATATTTTCACAAAAATACTTCAACACTTTTCTCTATTTCAAAAATGTGTTTTCAAAATACTAACATTTGATTTCTTTCTTTATGGATTTTGTGGGTGTAATCCGCTGAAAACCCTCAGGAGACAAAACTCCTCCTCTAAGGGGAACTTAGAGGTTTAACGGCTTGTTGCACATGCTCAGTGCAATCGCGTCACCTGCGAAAGTGGTGTAATAATTTTCTTAGTCTTTTGTTTTGCTCGGGACGAGCAAAAGATAAGTGTGGGGGTGTGATTAGTCTCTAATTTTGCATAATTGTCATCACATTCTCACATTTATTTAATAATAAATTCTGCTAATAATACCTTGCTTGCTTGATCTTAGGTCAATGGTGTTCAAATGAAGAAGAAGACCCAAATCACCATTTATTTGGTGATTAAAGGGGTATTAAAATAGCTATTGACCTAAAAAGCTGGTTCTGTCAAAACCAGGGGCGCCAAACCAGAAACTGGCAACTTTATCCAACAGGGCGACAACCAGACAACGCACGACAGGCGGCGCCGCGCGCGCCGCAAAGGTATTGCCGCGGAAACGCGGCTTTGCCGCGTTTTCGCGGCAATACGGCGGAGCCACGTGCGCCGTTTGCGGTCAATTCTTGTCCCCTGCGTCCCCGTTCCTCTGAAGCTATAAATACCCCCCTGGGGTTCTTGACTAAAGAGAATGCAGAGTAGAGGCAAGTTTAGGAGTAGTTTTGATTTCCATGTTGTAATTTAGTTTAGGTTAGGTTAGTTTCTCTTCTTCTTCCTCATTGTATATTTCCATTTTTTAGATCTTGTATTAGGAGAAGGAGTGATTCATGAGTGGAATGTAAGAGTACTTGTAGTAGAAGGTGACAAGCTATGAAAGGTGCTCTCTTTACCTCTCTTTGTTTTCTATCTAACTTCTTTTACATGTGTAACTAGTTTTTCCCTCATGGCTCTAACTACTAACCATCTAACTAGTCTTACTTCTTTATGATAATCCACATGAATCTAATAGCCTCACTTTGGCCTTGCTCTTGCAAGAGCCATTGATGGCTCATGATGATGGATCTAACACTCTAACTTCCTAACCGCTAACAAGCTAACATTACTTTACTTCATGCTTGCTCTTATGGGTTTTGATGATCTAAGTGTAGCTTGTACTTGTTATGTTGTGTTGGGTTGTAAAGAGTTACATATGGGCCATGCTTTGAATCGCTCTTGAACCAAGGACTAGTGATGGCCAATGATACGTGTGAGGCAACTATCACTAAGAGGTTAGCGTGTTGGTGGAGTCATTAGTAGTTAGTGCCGTGAGCTTTCTTTATTTTTTCACTTATTTTAGAAATACAACAAAAATCACAAAGACATTCTTTTCAATGTTTCCCACTTCTTCGTATTTCACCGTAACTCTCTTTTCTTTTCTTTTCATTCTTTAAAACTTTGAAGAAACTTTAACAAACACGTGAATCAGCCGGTAAAGCTTCTATCGCCTCCCGTCCTTGTGGATACGACCCGTATAGCCACTTCGCTACTACGGAAGAATCGCAAAAGCAGTAACTTCGACCCACATTTCCTTCTCTTATTTAATACTTGCTTTTGTCGCGATCACAAATCAATGGAAAACAACCACAAGCTTCTCGGATCAATAGTCGAATCATTCGTTGTAACTCTCGGTTCTCGATATACGTATGTCAATACTGGTATCTGATACTAATTTAATCATCCTGATAGACGGATTGAGGTCATTTCAGCTCAAAATATCATTTTTCCATTATTTTGAATTTTTCTAAAATTCTGGAATATTTTTTGAGAATTATTGGAGAAGGCTCTCAATTTGGAGTCGACCGGTGTCATAGACTGACTCTGAAATTTTTAACTAACAATCGAAAATGAATTTTGAAAATCTGACTTCACAAAATGTTCAGGATGACATCTTTTATTTTTTAGAAATTTTGAGGATTTTTCTGAATTAATAGAGTTTAATCCAATAAAATAATATTTAAATATTATTCAAAAAATGAAATTAAAATAAAAATAAAATAAAATTAGAAAACCCGCATGTGTAGTAGCAAGTTTTGAACACAAGGCCAGTCTTACTTAATCCTAACGCCCAAACTGCTAAGCCCACTTTGGCTTTTAGATTTATAAGGATAGAATTTCTATTTAAACCATCTTTGTTTACCCTTTAATTCTTCCAAATTAAACAAAACCAAACTTCTTTGACTGCTTTGATTCGAACGCATGTCCTGTTGGCCCAAAAGGTTACACTCTCCATTTATACATGTTTTGATAATAACAAAACATATAAAAGCTATTTGGTACTAATAAAGATTTTAGAGTGAATTTCAGGTTTGTTCAAGTCTTGATGGCTTTAAGCATGTTGCAAGGTTGATGGCGCTAAAAGCATGTTGTAAGCTTGATGGCGCAAAGAGAAATTTTTCATAAGAAAGAAGGCTCTAGCTCGACAACGCGGTTCAGAGAAATCTTCCTATATAGTTTTTATATTTTAGTTTGTTAAAGGAAAGTATATAGTGTTGAAGTTCAAATTTCCCACACACACAAAATTGCACATGTTTTTCAAAAGATTATTATTGTCTCTTGTGTAAAATATTTTAATAGGCTTATTTCAGTATTTGCAAACTCAATTTATTGTATTTTATAAAGTCTTGACAAAAATCATTTTTGAAAATAAACATATCTTCAAAAATATTTCCTCAAAATTTCTGCTTTTACCTGTTGCGGTCGACAGGGCAGTCGATCGGCTCTATTACAGGTCAGAACGGTCGACTGTGCGGTCGATCGCAGTTTTGACAGTTGGGTGCGTGCATATTTGCATGTTATCCGGTCGACCGGGCGGTCGACCGTACCCCATGTCGGGCGACCGGGCGGTCAACTGACTAACTGCACCCAACTCTCTGTTTGGGACGGTCGAATGGGCGGTCGACCGACTGACTGCACCCAACTCTCTGTTTGAGAGGGTCGACCGGGTGGTCGACCGGAGCCTGCTAACGGTTAAAATTTTTTGAAAACTGATCGACCGGCCGGTCGACCGTGAGTGTATTATCAGCCAAACGGCTAGTTTTTTAAACATGTTTTAAAACGTGTTTTTATTCTCCAAATGTGGTTTTAGGCTGGTTTTGGGTCTTACCTTCCTAATTAGTCAAATTAACATTTACCCTTTAATCTCTACCTATATCCTTTAAATAGGGGTGGATGGGGTTGAGGAGAGATACAGCAACATTTGCAAAGAAACCAAAAGTTTGAGTGTTCTAGAAAGAAGTTTTCATTCTCAGTTTTGTGCTCTAATCTCTGATTTTTCTCTGAAGTTTTTGAATCAAAACACTCTTCTACTCTGTTTTATTTTTCACTTACAAACCTTGAGATTCAATTCTATACATTATTCTCTAGGATTTTGTAAAGAAAAGTTTTTCAAAAGAGAGTTTGTGGTCTTTTGATCACCAAGTGATTATTGTATTTGTGGCTCCACTACCTCTGGACTAGAGGAGTGTGATTGAGGAGTTGGGTACTCCTTAGTGGTTGTAATCCTTTGTGAAATTTCTAGTGGACCGAAAATCCTTCTAGGTGAAGGCGGGGACGTAGAGCTGGGTGCTCGAACCTCGAAACAAATATCTGTGTTTGTGATTGGTTTACTTGTGTTATTTACTTGCTTTTAATTCATTCCTATATTGTCAATCTATACTCTTACAATAAGATTATATTGTGCACCTCAAACTCTTATTTAGAGGAATCACGTGGAAGGAGTTCAGAGCTTTTCACAGAGTATTCGGCTTCTAATCTTGCTTTGAGTAATTATTGCATCATCTCATTTTTAAATTTGTGCATTGATTAGCATAATCACCTATTCACCGCCCCTCTAGGTGATTTCAATTGGTATCAGAGTTAGGACTCTAGTTTTTGGCTTCACATCCTTAGAGAGATCCCATAAATTGCTAATCACTATTTTCATACATTCATTCATACACTAATAAGATGGCCGATAATATTAAAACCCCTCCCAAATTTGATGGACTCAACTTTCCCAAATGGAAAGTTAGGATGAACATTTTTCTACAATCTCTAGGTAGCCTAGCTGCTAAGTCATTGACCAAGCCTTTTAGTAAACCCGAAAGTGAGGAGGACACTTGGTCCGATCTTACCTCCAAGGAATTTGAGGCTAATTTGAAGGCTCAAAATGCCCTTCTTTTAGCATTGAATGAGGATGACTTAACACGGGTTATCAATTACAAGTCTGCCTATGTGATTTGGCAACACTTATTGGTCACTCATGAGGGAACATCATAAGTCAAGAGAGCTAAAATTGATCTCTTGCGTTCCCAATATGAAAGTTTTAAAATGCAAGAAAATGAATCTATTAATGATATGATCACTAAGTTTACTAAAATCACGAATGCTCTTACTTCTCTAGGTGATGAAATCAACAACGACCGAAAGGTACGTAAGGTGATTCGTGCTCTCCCTTCATCATGGAAAATCAAAGCTACCACCTTGAAGGAATTGAATGACAAAGACGAGATGGAGCTCATAAGTCTTATTGGAAATCTTAAGACTCATGAGATGGAGAAAAAGGCTAGAGAAGAAGTGGTGCCTCAAAAGAAAAAGTCTTTAGCTTTCAAGTCTACCTCCATTAACTACGATGATGAAGAAGATGATGAAGAGCTATCTCTTCTTGTGAGAAATGTAAAAAGAATGTACCATAAGAATAAACTCAACCATAGAAGGCGATGGGAAGGGAAGGAAGAGAAAAAGATCATATGCTACAACTGTCAGAAACCTGGACACATCATGGCCGATTGTCCAAATTTCAAGAAAAAGATATCTTCCTCCTTGAAGCAAAAGAAGCCATTTGAAAAGAAGGTGTACAAAGCTACTTGGGACTCGGAAAGTGAATCTGAAGATGAAGTTGACACGGCCAATGTGTGTTTCATGGCAAACACACCTAAGGTAACTACCGAACCACATGATGATGATAGTGAAATAAGTAAAGAATTGTTATTACAAGCCTTCATTGTACTTTCAGAAAGTTTTGATTCTAAAAAGGAAGATTGTTTAAAATTGAAAAACGAAAATGAAATGCTTAAAAATCAAATTGCTATTTCTTCAAAAAAAAAGGATGAATTATCTTCTACTCTTATTTCAACAAGAAGAGATTTTGATGCTTATAGAGTTGGTTGCAAAGCTAAATATCTTAAAATTGATAAAAATGAGTTTTCTATGTTAAAAACTAGAATAAATGATTTGGGAAATGTTTTAAAAGAATGTACTTTTAACAATACTAAACTAGAAGAAATATTTTCAAAGAAGCACAAGCATTCTCCTCATGCTAAACATGATAAAGCATCTCATGCTAAAACTCCACATGTTATCATGCCAACACATCACATGTCAATCATGCAAAAACATCTCATGCTCATAAATCACTTGCTCATAAACCACATGCTCATTATGCTTTTAAATATGGAAGAATTTATAAATGTACTTATTGTGGCCGAAATGATCATTTAGCTAAATTTTGTTATGATCATATAAATAGTACCAATAATCATGTTTGGGTTCGAAACACTAGCGCATTAGGACCCAAGAAAATATGGGTACCAAAATCAAGCTTTAAATTATTTGATATAGGTACACACCAAGACTCCAAGACGTAAGGAGCGGTGATACCTTGATAGTGGTTGCTCAAGGCCTATGACATGGGACATCAACAATTTCGCAACCCTATCGAGGTACGTTGAAGGTGGCACCGTCACCTTTGGAGATGACTCCAAGGGCACCATCATCGGTATAGGTAACATTAAGGTTGGTGCATCTCCTTTAATTGAAAATGTAGTTCTTGTTGATGAGCTTAAACATAATTTACTTAGTATTAGTTAACTATGTGATCGTGGTCTCAAAGTTGTTTTGATGAATCTTCTTGCAAAATTTTTGATTGTAAAACCAATGAATGCATTCTCACTGGATTTCGTGAAAATAATGTTTACATTATTGATATGCTTAATATGGATTGCACTACAAAATATTTAAATGCTTTTGATGAGATTTCATGTTTATGGCATAGAAGATTAGGCCATGCTTCTTTTGATTATCATGCTAGAATAAATTCTAAGGAATTGGTGAAATTTATTCCTTGTTTGAAGTTTGAAAAAGACCGCATTTGTGGTGCGTGCCAACTTAGGAAACAAACCGAGTCTTCTTTCAAACCAATCAAGGATATCATGACATCTAGGCCATTAGAATTGATTCACATGGATCTTTTTGGACCAACTAAAACTAAAAGCTTAAATGGAAATAGATATATTTTTGTTTTAGTCGATGATTTCTCTCATTTCACTTAGGTTTTCTTTTTGGAGCATAAAGATCAAACTTTTTCGCATTTTAAGATTTTTCGAAAGAGGGTTGAAAAAGAAAAAGATTTTCGATTTTACGCATAAGAAGTGATAGAGGTGGTGAGTTTGTCAACCAACTCTTCATGACTTATTGTGATGAAAAAGGAATTAAGCATGAAATGTCATGTCCTAGAACTCCACAACAAAATGGAGTAGTTGAATAGAAGAATAGAACTCTTTAAGAAATGGTTAGGATTATGATAAGTGAATACGGACTCCCTCAATACTTATGGGCCGAGACCGTAAACACTGCATGCTATATATCCAACCGAATTTATTTGTGTAAAAATACTTTCAAAACTTCTTTTGAAATTTATCATTTAAGAAAACCAAATGTTTCATACTTTAAAGTTTTTGGATGCGAGTGTTTTGTTTTGAACACCAAAGATAATTTGGGTAAATTTGATGCTAAGGCTTATGAAGCAATCTTTGTTGGCTATTCTAGTACTAGCAAAGCATATAGAGTGTTCAATAAATCATCTCTTACTATTGAAGAATCTATGCATGTTAAATTTGAGGAATCTAATGCATTTGTTGAGAATGTTGTAGAGATTGACTCATTAGGTGTGGATATGGAGAAAATATCCTTGAAGGACTCACCCATCTAAGAAGACAAGTAAGAACCTAATGGTGAAGTTCAAAAGGATGAAGTGGAACCATCACAACCACTTCCTAAAGATTAGAGATATGCCTCAAATCATCCCAAAGATCTCATCTTAGGTGATGTATCAAAGGGGGTAACCACTCGCTCCAAACTCCATGATTTGTGTGGGCATTATGCAATTCATATCTCATTTTGAACCCAAAAACATCCTCGAAGCTGAGGGTGACTCATATTAGTTGCTTGCTATGCAAGAAGAGCTCAATCAATTTGAGTATAACCAAGTTTGGCATCTTGTTCCTAGACCCCATGATAGACCAATAATTAGTATTAAGTAGATTTTAGGAACAAGTTGGATAAGTCAGGTAATGTTGTTACGAATAAGGCTGGTCCAAGGTTACACTCAAGTTGAAGGAATCGACTTTGAGGAGACCTTTGCACCCGTAGCACTGCTAGAAGCCATACAGATCACACTACCTTATACATCCTATAAAAATTTTAAACTTTTCAAATGGATGTAAAAAGTGCATTTTTAAATGGTTTTATTGACAAGGAAGTATATATTGAATAACCCCCCGGTTTTGTGGATCATATACATCCAAAGTTTATTTTCAAGCTAGATAAGCATTGTATGGCTTAAAACAAGCTCCAAGAGCTTGGTATGAAAGGCTCCTAGTTTTCTTCTATCAAATGATTTTGTTAAAGGCAAAGTAGGCACCACATTATTTACTAAACATGTTGCTAATGACATTCTTATAGTACAAATATTTGTTGATGATATAATATTTGGTTCTCCTAATGAATTACTTTGCAAGAAGTTTGAACAATATATGCAACGTGAATTTGAGATGTCATTGATGGGTGAATTGAACTATTTTCTTGGAGTCCAAATCAAGCAAATGCGTGATGAGATCTTCATATGTCATGCAAAGTACTCCAAGGAACTCATCAAGAAATTTGAGCTTGAAGACTCAAAAATTTGCAATACTCCTATGGCCACCACCACCAAACTTGATAAGGATGACCAAGGTAAGTGTGTTGACATAAAATTATATAGAAGCATGATTGGTAGTTTATTGTATTTAACGGCTAGTAGGCCGGATATTATGTTTAGTGTGTGTCTTTGTACTAGATTCCAATCTTGTCCCAAAGAATCTCATTTAATTGCGGTAAAACGCATTATTCGTTATATTAAGGGCACTATTGGAATGGGTTTATGGTATCCGAAGATCGGACAATTCTCAATGATGAGTTTTTCAGATGCCGAATATGCGAGTTGTAGAGTGGATAGGAAGAGTACTAGTGGAACATGTCAATTTCTTGGTAATTGTTTTGCTTCTTGGTCTTCTAAGAAACAAAATTCGGTAGCCCTCTCAACTGCCGAGGTGGAGTATGTTGCGGCGGGGGCTTGTTGTGCTCAAGTCCTTTGGATGAAACATACTCTCCTTGATTATATTTGCATTATGACCACATTAAAATATTTTGTGATAATACTAGTACAATTTATATGACTAAGAATGCAAATCAACATAGTAAGACGAAGCACATTGAGATTCGACATCACTTCCTTAGAGATCATTTTGAGAAAGGTGATATTGATATTGATTATGTTTCGTCCAATTTTAACTTGCCGATATTTTCACTAAACCACTTGACTATAATAGATTTTCTTTTATATGTGGTGAACTAAATGTTTGTGTTGTTGAATAAGAAAGTTTTCTTACTATCATATCCCTTTTTGATGTATGACAAAAAGGGGGAGAAATACGTGTTGTTTGTTTTGGTATAGTGTAGTGTTTGTTTATGTTTTATGTTTGGTGTTTATGTTTGGTGTTTTTTTTGGTATAGTGTAGTGCTTGTTTATGTTTTATGTTTGGTGTTTATGTTTGGTGTTTTTGCAAAATTCTCACATAATAAGTTGTTTTATACTTGTTTAATATAGCATTATTTGAGGGGGAGTTTTTACCACCCTTCTATATCTTGTGTTATAACTTATATGTTTTTTCATCATCAAAAAGGGGGAGATTGTTGGCCCAAAAGGTTACTTTCTCCATTTATACATATTTTGATGATAACAAAACATATTAAAGCTATTTGGCACTAATATAGATTCTAAAGTGAATTTAAGGTTTGTTCAACTCTTGATGGCTTTAAGCATGTTGCAAGGTTGATGGGGCTAAAAGCATGTCGTAAGGTTGATGGCGCAAAGAGGAATTTTTCATAGGAAAGAAGGCTCTAGCTTGGCAACACGGTTCAGAGACATCATCCTACATAGTTTTTATATTTTTAGTTTGTTAAAGGATAGTATATAGTGTTGAAGCTCATATTCCCCACACACACAAAATTGCACATGTTTTTCAAAAGATTATTTTTGTCTTTTATGTAAAATATTTTAATAGACCTATTTCAGTATTTGCAAACTTAATTTATTGTATTTTACAAAGTCTTGACAAAAATCATTTTTGAAAAAAACATATCATCAAAAATATTTCCTCAAAATTTCTGTTTTGACCTGTTGCGGTCGACCGGGCGGTCGACGGGCTCTATTATAGGTCAGAATGGTCGACCGTGCGGTCGACCGTTCTGACCTGTAATAGAGCCGGTCGACCGTCCGGTCGACCGCAACAAGTCAAAACAGAAATTTTGAGGAAATATTTTGAAGATATGTTTATTTTCAAACCGCAGTTCTGACCGTTGGGTGCGTGCATGTGTGCACATTATCCAGTCGACCGGGCGGTCGACCTGTCAGGCGTCGGGTAGTCAACCGACTGACTGCACCCAACTCTCTGTTTGGGACGGTCGACCGGGCGGTCGACCGGAGCCTACTAACGGTCAAAATTTTTTAAAAACTGGTCGACCGGCCGGTTAACCGTGAGTGTATTATTAGCCAAACAGCTAGTTTTTAAAACATGTTTTAAAACAAGTTTTTATTCTCCAAACATGGTTTTAGGCTTGTTTTGGGTCTTAATCTTCCTGATTAGTCAAATTAATATTTACTCTTTAATCACTACCTATATCCTATAAATAGGGGTTGATGGGGTTGAGGAGAGATACAACAACATTTGCAAAGAAATTAAAAGTTTGAGTGTTCTTGAAAGAAGTTTTCATTCTCAGTTTTTGTGCTCTAATCTCTGATTTTTCTTTGAAGTTTTGAATCAAAACTCTCTTCTACTTTGTTTTATTTTCACTTACAAATCTTAAGCTTCAATCCTATACATTATTCTCTAGGGTTTTGTAAAGAAATGTTTTTCAAAAGAGAGTTGGGGTCTTTTGATCACGAAATGATTATTGTATTTATGGCTCCAATGTCTCTGGACTATGGGAGGGTGATTGAGGAGTTGGGTACTCCATAGTGGTTGTAATCCTTTGTGAAATTTCTAGTGGATCGGAAATTCTTCGGGTGAAGGCTGGGACGTAGAGCTGGGTGCTCGAACCTCGAAACAAATCTCTGTGTTTACGATTGGTTTACTTGTGTTATTTACTTGCTTTTCATTCATTCCTATATTGGCAATCTATACTCTTACAACAAGATTGCATTGTACACCTCAAACTCTTATTTAGAGGAATCACGTGGAAGGAGTTCAGAGCCCTTCACAGGGTATTCGGCTTCTAATCTTGCTTTGACTGATTGCTGCATCATCTCATTTTTAAATTTGTGCATTGATTAGCATAATCACCTATTCATCTCCCCTCTAGATGATTTCATGTCCCACTTCCCCATATCCTTATGCCTCCACCACTTCGCCACTTTGATTTGTGGTGAGAAACCACACGATATTTATTTAAGCATCTGCTACTTCATCTTCTTCTCCCTCAACTAACACACGTTCTCTCCCCCTTCATCTTTCCCACGTCCTCCATTTCTCTCTCAACTGCACCCACGTCCCCCACGACTTCCACCACACGCTTTCGCCCCTCTCACTCACGTTTCCCTCTCTCTCCCGTACCCCTCTCTCTTTCCCCTATCTCAATATATGCATGCCTATGCCAAAAACCAAACAACCCATTGGCGCCTCTTTGTAGCGCAGCCCGCACCAGCCCCAGGCCTGCCCTCTCCCTGGCCGTGCTCCACCACGACAACACCACGCCAGAGCTCCTCCCCTCTCGAACAGCGCCCGCATGAGATACACCAAGCCGCAGGCCACGCTGTAACACCCTGATCCCCGGTGTACGTATCACCGTATCGGTACGCGATACGACGTACAAAAATTGATTTGACCGCCGTAGTAGTCTGATTGAGCCGATTCCAGTTTCAAAAATTATTTTCTAATATTTGAGATTTTTCAGGATTTTCTGGAATTTTTCTGGATTATGTTGGAAAATCTCCGTAGTCGGTGTCAACCGATACCGATAACCGGCCTTCCGATTTTTATTTCATAAACGGAGCAGAATTTTGAGAATCAGCTTTCACCATGCATCTTAGAATCATGTTATCTACGTTAGAGTATTTTGGGGATTTTTCTAAATTTATCGAAAATTCCGGCCAAATCGGTGTCGCCCGTATCGGCGAGACACTCCGGGATTTTTAATTTGCAAACCAGATTGAGTTTTGACAAACCGTCTTCATCTTATGCCTCCGGATAATATTCTTTATTTTATGTACTTTTTGGGCACCGTTCTGAGCTAGTCGCACTTTGGGCTAATATTATATTAATTAAATATTAATTTTTAATTCTTTCTTTAATTTCTTTTCTTCTCCTTTCTTCTCCAGTTCTCTGGAGAACGCCACCGCCTTACTGTTTCACTCCAACCGACTTCAATTTAATCCCCCCTTAATTTCATTCTCTCTCCTAATCTCTCTCTCATTCTCCCACACTCTCTCTCTTCAAAACTCTCTCCCCTCTCAAATTCTCTCTCTCTCTCTCTCTCTCTCTCTCTCTCTCTCTCACACTCTCTTCACCCCTCACCGCTTCCAGCACCCACGCCACCGTCGCCAGCCGCCCAACGCTGCCAGCGCCGCCAGAGGCTCGCGTGCAGCCAATCGCGGCCACCAGAGCGCCGCCCCTCGCCGGAACCGTGCGCGGTCACTCCAGCCGCGAGCCAGACCCCCATCTCCTCCTTCCCCATGTCTCTCTCTCTTTGGCTGACCGGAGAGGCGGCCTTGGGTGCCGGAGTGGCGCCGGCGGGCGCCGGCGAAGCGGCCGCGCCGCCCGAACGGCCGGGCGGCGGGCGCACCAGGGAGGCAGCAGCAGCGCCGTGTGCTGCTGCTGCTGTGGTTTCTGTTGGGTGAAGACCCATTTGGGTTTGGGTACGGGTACAGCCCAAACCCGACCCGTTTCATACCCAAACCCGACCCGTTAAGGTACAATTGCGTTTTAGCCCCTATTGAATTTTAAATTACTTTTAGGCCCCTGCAAAAATTACAATTAGCCCCTGAACATTTCTGTTTATTGCGTATCTAACCTTTTCTATTTGTTTTGGTGTTCGGGCGATATCGGGAGCATCCGGACTCCGATTGGAACGATTCTGGATCCGTTGCGATCGTGGGAACGAGAGCTACAGTTCTGTAGCCAGTTTGTGAGTGTTTTTCTTTTATAAATTATATTTTATCATGTTTAAGTGACATTGATTGATATATCTTGAGTACGGATAAAATACTGTAATTATTAATAATTTACTGGACATGATAGGACAGTCATTGTAATATGAATAACCTCGAGGATTGTTAGGAACTTCCTGATTTCATATGAGGTAACAATATTAACAAAACATACGGACATCGATAACTTGAACACGGTCATCATACTTGCACAATCACGGACACACAGACCACTGTGTCACCGTCTCCATGAACACTATTATGTCATGTATACTGATCCACGATACTTTGTGACACGACACTGTTACTAGACATGCTTGCTAGGCACCGTTACTGTAAGTCACAGGACATGGTATTACATGATACCCGGACCACTGTTAGTACATGGATAAGTACCGCATGTCATCTTGTTGTTATCCTCATTTCACGTACATGTACATGTTGCACCGATACTATGACACGTCACATCAGTCACTCATGTGCACCACTTCACAGACTATCGTCATATCGTGTACTGTAATCATTGTTACATAACTTCTCTCGGCATATCACTGTTACCCATGCGTATCTGCTTTCTCTATTCTTGTCATATGGATCACCATGCTTATTACATGTATTATTGTTCCATGTACCTGTATTCATGATATATGATTGTTACCTGTTACTGATATGGATATTCCCGATACTGGACATGATATGGATATTCCCGATACTGGACATGAGATGGATATTCCCGTTACTGGACATAAGTGCTGTTGATATGCGATGTGTGGAACTAAGTGCCACGTGGATCCAAGCCACGGGGGCCACCTCTAGAATCCCACATCTATTGTTCCCGTTTCCCGTTATATTGTTCCCGTTTCCCGTTATATGGTTCCCGTTTCCTGTTATATTGTGCTATGCTATCAACAGAGCTCAGGTCCAGTAATCATGTTACCCGTACCATGTACTGTAATTGTTCTTGTTACATTGTATACTTGACATATCACATATCAGATCATAAAGATAACTTGGGTATGGGGGAGACTTGACGGTTGACTAGATCTTATCGGGTGGATGTACTGGATCCATATTGAGGTCCCACTGCAGGGGACCGGGTAGTGCTGGCTACCATCTGTTACTCATGTTACATGTTACGCTCTAGCGGGCTGGCCCTGGTCTCAGCAGCCAGGGATCTGTTTAAGGCCGTGATCCCGGGTATGCACGGGATACACCTACTCGATAAGAACTCCTCGACCATGGGTTTCCAATTAACATAATAAAATAGTATACACAATAGTGACGTCGGGAACACTTGTTATTTGATCACTCTCTCGTTTGGATAATGGTACCCGTAGGCCATGTCCGGATGGGTTCGACTGGAGTGCGGGCTCCAGTATGAACTGCCAGTGGTATGGGACACTGGAAGAGATTGATTAAAATATCATGTGGTACTGATTGCTACTATTGTATAAATGACATGACTTTGACATGACCTGCCCGCTACATGTTTAGTTGTACTTGTTACTGTTCCTGATCATTTATCTGCTATCACGTGACATGTATACATTGCTATTGTTCCTGTTTCCTGTTACACTTTCTTTAGTGCCCTACTACTCATGCACATGTATACTTTGTTACATTACCTGGTATATGTTACACTGTATGTAGTGGCATACTATGCATGTTCTGCATTGCATATATTTTATTGTTGCAGACATATGCTCATCTGCATGTTCACCTCTATCATGTCACCACTATCATGTTCATGTCTAGTACGTCACCACTAGACAACATTAGTTATTACATAAACTGGACACGACTATAGATATGACCTGATAATAACCAGCTAGGTAGTGATGGTATTAAAAGTTGACCTGTTTATATCTTTGCACTGCTTCCATGTTTAACTCTTTCTATTGTTTATATATATCCTTATTATATGGTATCACTATTACAACAGCATGTATTATCTATTACTATTGTGCATTTCCTCCTTCAGTTTTACCACTCACTAGGTCGCTTTCTGACGACCCTGGGTTTGCATGCCCAGATTGGAGATCCGAGTTACCATAGCTTCAGAGAGTGCCTTGGAGTCACATGGGAGATTCCGCATCAGGACTATTCATAGGTATTTTAGTGCTTTATTTCTGTTATCTTATTTATCCTTGTTTTCATATCTGTTATGATCGCTGACCTCTTTTTTTGCAGGTATTCTTGTACTGCTTTCATGCTGGATCTCAGATCTATATGGAGGTATTGTACTGTACTGAGGCTTAACGTACGCGTGAGGTTGTTTTCACCTCGCGTATGTACGTCGCCATAACGTCTCCGTATCCTTGGGATCGGGGCGTTACATAGTGGTATCAGAGCCTAGGTTCACACCTGGTGTGGGTAACCATCTGGGTCAATACTCGGGCTCTTACCACCAGTACAATCGGGTACAGATTAACCTATCTGTATCTGAATTTGGGGATTCCAGCAACGAGTATAAGAATACCACAACCTTGACCATTCATTCCTTGACTCGTTTGTGTCCTTCCTTCCTTCCAGTTGTCAACCAGAACATCCGATTTCCTTCTCGCTTCCCTTGCATCGTCTTGCTTTCCATCCGTTAGGGTTCATCACTACCATACTTCTCCATCCCGAGTTCCGTATAGATAGCAGAGTGCGCAGCGGAGGTGTCGTGGATCTGTCACCTTTAGGCATTAGGGGTTGGAAATCTTGTTCTCACACCTAAATAGAAATTGCGAGGACGCAATTTTTGTAAGGTGGGGAGAAATGTAACACCCTGATCCCGGTGTACGTATCACCGTATCGGTACGCGATACGACGTACAAAAATTGATTTGACCTCCGTAGTAGTCTGATTGAGCCGATTCAGTTTCAAAAATTATTTTCTAATATTTGAGATTTTTCAGGATTTTCTGGAATTTTTCTGGATTATGTTGGAAAATCTCCGTAGTCAGTGTCGACCGATACCGATAAACGGCCTTCCGATTTTTATTTCATAAACAGAGTATAATTTTGAGAATCCGCTTTCACCATGCATCTTAGAATCATGTTATCTACGTTAGAGTATTTTGGGGATTTTTCTAAATTTATCGAAAATTCCGGCCAAATCGGTGTCGCCCGTATCGGCGAGACACTCGGGATTTTTAATTTGCAAACCAGATTGAGTTTTGACAAACCGTCTTCATCTTATGCCTCCGGATAATATTCTTTATTTTATGTACTTTTTGGGCACCGTTCTGAGCTAGTCGCACTTTGGGCTAATATTATATTAATTAAATATTAATTTTTAATCTTTCTTTAATTTCTTTTCTTCTCCTTCTTCTCCAGTTCTCTGGAGAACGCCACCGCCTTACTGTTTCACTCCAACCGACTTCAATTAATCCCCCCTTAATTTCATTCTCTCTCCTAATCTCTCTCTCATTCTCCCACACTCTCTCTCTTCAAAACTCTCTCCCCTCTCAAATTCTCTCTCTCTCTCTCTCTCTCTCTCTCTCACACTCTCTTCACCCCTCACCGCTTCCAGCACCCACGCCACCGTCGCCAGCCGCCCAACGCTACCAGCGCCGCCAGAGGCTCGCGTGCAGCCAATCGCGGCCACCAGAGCGCCGCCCCTCGCCGGAACCGTGCGCGGTCACTCCAGCCGCGAGCCAGACCCCCATCTCCTCCTTCCCCCATGTCTCTCTCTCTTGGCTGACCGGAGAGGTGGCCTGGGTGCCGGAGTGGCGCCGGAACGGCGCCGGAGTGGCGCCGGCGGGCGCCGGCGAAGCGGCCGCGCCGCCCGAACGGCCGGGCGGCGGGCGCACCAGGGAGGCAGCAGCAGCGCCGTGTGCTGCTGCTGCTGTGGTTTCTGTTGGGTGAAGACCCATTTGGGTTTGGGTACGGGTACAGCCCAAACCCGACCCGTTTCATACCCAAACCCGACCCGTTAAGGTACAATTGCGTTTTAGCCCCTATTGAATTTTAAATTACTTTTAGGGCCCTGCAAAAATTACAATTAGCCCCCTGAACATTTCTGTTTATTGCGTATCTAACCTTTTCTATTGGTTTTGGTGTTCGGGCGATATCGGGAGCATCCGGACTCCGATTGGAACGATTCTGGATCCGTTGCGATCGTGGGAACGAGAGCTACAGTTCTGTAGCCAGTTTGTGAGTGTTTTTCTTTTATAAATTATATTTTATCATGTTTAAGTGACATTGATTGATATATCTTGAGTACGGATAAAATACTGTAATTATTAATAATTTACTGGACATGATAGGACAGTCATTGTAATATGAATAACCTCGAGGATTGTTAGGAACTTCCTGATTTCATATGAGGTAACAATATTAACAAAACATACGGACATCGATAACTTGAACACGGTCATCTTACTTGCACAATCACGGACACACAGACCACTGTGTCACCGTCTCCATGAACACTATTATGTCATGTATACTGATCCACGATACTCTGTGACACGACACTGTTACTAGACATGCTTGCTAGGCACCGTTACTGTAAGTCACAGGACATGGTATTACATGATACCCGGACCACTGTTAGTACATGGATAAGTACCGCATGTCATCTTGTTGTTATCCTCATTTCACGTACATGTACATGTTGCACCGATACTATGACACGTCACATCAGTCACTCATGTGCACCACTTCACAGACTATCGTCATATCGTGTACTGTAATCATTGTTACATAACTTCTCTCGGCATATCACTGTTACCCATGCGTATCTGCTTTCTCTATTCTTGTCATATGGATCACCATGCTTATTACATGTATTATTGTTCCATGTACCTGTATTCATGATATATGATTGTTACCTGTTACTGATATGGATATTCCCGATACTGGACATGATATGGATATTCCCGATACTGGACATGAGATGGATATTCCCGTTACTGGACATAAGTGCTGTTGATATGCGATGTGTGGAACTAAGTGCCACGTGGATCCAAGCCACGGGGGCCACCTCTAGAATCCCACATCTATTATTCCCGTTTCCCGTTATATTGTTCCCGTTTCCCGTTATATGGTTCCCGTTTCCTGTTATATTGTGCTATGCTATCAACAGAGCTCAGGTCCAGTAATCATGTTACCCGTACCATGTACTGTAATTGTTCTTGTTACATTGTATACTTGACATATCACATATCAGATCATAAAGATAACTTGGGTATGGGGGAGACTTGACGGTTGACTAGATCTTATCGGGTGGATGTACTGGATCCATATTGAGGTCCCACTGCAGAGGACCGGGTAGTGCTGGCTACCATCTGTTACTCATGTTACATGTTACAGCTCTAGCGGGCTGGCCCTGGTCTCAGCAGCCAGGGATCTGTTTAAGGCCATGATCCCGGGTATGCACGGGATACACCTACTCGATAAGAACTCCTCGACCATGGGTTTCCAATTAACATAATAAAATAGTATACACAATAGTGACGTCGGGAACACTTGTTATTTGATCACTCTCTCGTTTGGATAATGGTACCCGTAGGCCATGTCCGGATGGGTTCGACTGGAGTGCGGGCTCCAGTATGAACTGCCAGTGGTATGGGACACTGGAAGAGATTGATTAAAATATCATGTGGTACTGATTGCTACTATTGTATAAATGACATGACTTTGACATGACCTGCCCGCTACATGTTTAGTTGTACTTGTTACTGTTCCTGATCATTTATCTGCTATCACGTGACATGTATACATTGCTATTGTTCCTGTTTCCTGTTACACTTTCTTTAGTGCCCTACTACTCATGCACATGTATACTTTGTTACATTACCTGGTATATGTTACACTGTATGTAGTGGCATACTATGCATGTTCTGTATTGCATATATTTTATTGTTGCAGACATATGCTCATCTGCATGTTCACCTCTATCACGTCACCACTATCATGTTCATGTCTAGTACGTCACCACGACAACATTAGTTATTACATAAACTGGACACGACTATAGATATGACCTGATAATAACCAGCTAGGTAGTGATGGTATTAAAAGTTGACCTGTTTATATCTTTGCACTGCTTCCATGTTTAACTCTTTCTATTGTTTATATATATCCTTATTATATGGTATCACTATTACAACATCATGTATTATCTATTACTATTGTGCATTTCCTCCTTCAGTTTTACCACTCACTAGGTCGCTTTCTGACGACCCTGGGTTTGCATGCCCAGATTGGAGATCCGAGTTACCATAGCTTCAGAGAGTGCCTTGGAGTCACATGGGAGATTCCGCATCAGGACTATTCATAGGTATTTTAGTGCTTTATTTCTGTTATCTTATTTATCCTTGTTTTCATATCTGTTATGATCGCTGACCTCTTTTTTTGCAGGTATTCTTGTACTGCTTTCATGCTGGACCTCAGATCTATATGGAGGTATTGTACTGTACTGAGGCTTAACGTACGCGTGAGGTTGTTTTCACCTCGCGTATGTACGTCGCCATAACGTCTCCGTATCCTTGGGATCGGGGCGTTACACACGCACCACCCTTCGTCAAGTTCCATCGATTGCCAGAACCCGCACACCCTCTCCCCACCTGCGGCAGTGCCACCAAGCTACGGCAACAGCCGTCACCCTCACTATGATCTAGCATAGTCCGAAGCCCCTCTCTCCAGCCTCCGTGATCTCCGACAGCAGCCGATCCTCTCCGTCGAGCCTCCGTCGTCGTCCGCGAGATCCGCCGTCGACGGCCACGCATGATCCCTTGGTGGATCACACCCCTTGCATGAGCATGGATACCTTCTCTCCCAAGACTATAAGGTGCTGGAAGAAGTTTCAGACTGAAGGGAAGCGTTCTGGGTAAGTTACTTTGCGTTGTTATAGATTTTAGTTCTGGTTGGGATTTCATCGAGCATGTAACATACACTAATGTAATCACTAATTTCATCACAAAAACTTGTTTTAAATTCTAACAAAAGTATATAGAAACATCTAAGACATGTCTCGTATTTATAATGTTTTTTAATTTATTTTTAATGTTCAATTTTAATTAAAAAGGAAGAAGATCACCTCTGTTGTGCTCTCGGCCAGGACCAGGCTGAGAGCAAGCCAGGCCTGGCCTAGCCGAGCCAGACCAGGCCGAGACCTGGCCTGATCTGACCAGCCCAGCCAGACCCGGCCTGGGTCAGCTTTGGCCAGCCAGGCCAGTGGGTCTGGCCAGCCAGGCCCGAGTTCGGGTCAGTAAAACAGACCCGACCCAGCCCCATTTAAAAGAAAAAAAAGAGAAAATGAAAGAAAGGAAAAAGAAAAAGAAAAGGAAATTAAAAAGAAAAGAGATAAATAAAATAAAAATAAGTAAAAAAATTATTGTAGCATTTACTGTAGCAAACCAGACCCAAACCCATTACTATGCTAGACCCGTTAAGCTTTTTATTTATTTTTATTGATTTTTTGGTTTATTTTAATTTAGAAAATTCCAGAAAATTCACAGAAAATCACAAATTAAATTTGAAACTCTTTCAAATTATTTTGATGTTATATTACTTAGAATAATATGAAATTAAAGATTTTTGTATTTACTATTCAATGAATTTTATTTAAAAATGACCAATAAATTTTAAATAGCACAAAAAATATGAAATTCATAATTCAGTAATATGTAAATATTATACATCAATTTATTATTTTATGCATATATTTTATCATGAAAATATATTTTTAAATAGTTGCTATAAATTTAGAAATTGAATTATTTGGAAATATTAACCAACAAAAATTATAATAAATAGTAAAAATTACTTTCTTATTTAACTTAACACTGAATAAGAACATGTCAAGTTTCTAATTAATTCACGCAATATTTAGGCCGTAAATTTTACCCAGAGCCAGCTGCAGTTACGGGAATTCAGATTCCAACGACATCAGGCAAGTGTTGACTTCCGTGTCGATTTTAACTCTGTCTCTTAACTATAATTTTTAGATATCATATTCATGATTGTGTATATCATTATGTGATCACGTTTACATCATTAGCCTGTTCTTGATCCAATTATATTATTAATCTTTGTGTTTCTTGATATTATCACCCATTCTGTCTCTTGATCATTACCTTATGTATCGTGTTTGCATATCATTCCTGTACATGCATACATCCAATTAAAATTGGCATGATTGCTTATATATGGTAGACTAATTATTGACATGAAATTTTACTAATCATGAAAAATACTTTGATCTGGATCTTGAGGATAACTGGATAATATGAAGCAAGATTGATAATTAAGGTTGTATATCGATTGATATTGTGATCCTAATATTACTAGAAATTAATCGAGGAAATTGACCATTATATTCTGGGTAATTATTCGAGGATATCTTATTGGATTATGGACACATGATCAAGACCGTTTAACTTTAACATTTGGATTACATGTCACTGACATCACTTGTACCACTTTGCATGTATCTAGTGTCACTTGCACAACTATATATTTGTCATTTGATATTGTCACTTTTTACATTATCGCGTGATCTTGATACACATTATATTCACTATCTCTCACTGATATTCTTGGTACTGATTCATGATCCTGTAGCACTGAGTAACACATTATTTTGCATTTGCATTGATTAATAAATTAATCAAGCCGGAGTTACTGGGGGAGACTGTAGCAGGAGAAATCCAGGGAGGTAAGCATGGAAGGGCGACCCCTTGTGGGTTTGGATGCCACACGTGATCTTGTTATTTATGCGCGCTCATGTTATTACATGTTACATGATACCTGAGTACAGTGAACTATTTCTCCCTGATATTAGGATCCACTAACGCATCACTTGTTTGATATACAGTTGTCCTGTATGATGGGGCACAGGATGGTTGCATTAGTTTGGATAATAAAACATGATAGACATATGCACTTGCATCCTATCCTGCATTGCCTTTAGTGATCTAGTACCTGTCATATATTTTCATTGGTCGACACTTGAGGCTCATGTGACATGCATTATCTTGACTACATGACATTCCTGGATATACCATGTTATTTTATCTTGTGATCTCGAGTTCTTGTGATCTTGTGATTATGTTACAGGAAAGTTACTTGTCCAGGACATTTTATGTTCATTATATACATGTCACACTATGCATGCACGATCTCCTTGTACATGATCTATCTTCCTGATTAATCGTGTTATTGTTATTGCTTTCAATTCTCGATACTGCCTATGTCCTACTTATTGTTACTACATTTTCATATTCTCTTTTATTGTTCTTTTCCTTCATGTACTCTTCCTAGTCCGCTTCAGACGGACCTTTATATTATTTTTCAGTATTTAGATCTAGAAGTCGGTATAGAGAGTTGTACGTAGATCATATTCTTGTTCAGCTGTTCTCCAGTGAGTTCAGTTTTCTTTCTTGATTTGTCTTATTCAGATATAGTGGATGATATTGTTTATGATTCAGTTTTTAATATATGTGATTTTATCCCTGTGCTTGGTTTTATGTGCATATATGTGTGCTATCCTGCTTGTTATTGATAGCCTAAGGTACTTATAGAAGAGATTTCACTCTTCGTGAGTATCTGCTGGCCATCGTCACGTACCTATATTCCGTATTTTGGGAAGCGGGGCGTGACATGGTTTTGTTGGTATCAGAGCCAGGTTAGTTATATGCATACAATCAGGCCACATATATGATAATCATCCACGAAATTATCTGAGTAAACAGTCACTGACTCCCTTATTTGACTCCATACTAGTACAATCAGTCCCCAAAAACCCTTGAACCGTCACCCTGATTTGACTCTTCCATCCATGTAGTCTTCATACCTACTCTGCCCTGCTTAATCATGTCTGGTTAGACTATTCTTGGTTTAAATTAGGGATAGATATATTGATGACTTGACCTGATTATTTGGACGAAGAAGAATAATTGCGAGGATCTTTGTCGAATTATCTGGCAGTTAATTTTATGAGAAATTTTTGATCTGAAACTTTTGAGATACATGTCTACAAGGGAATCATAGTGAGATGATAGACTTAAAATAATAATAATGCCTGAATTAAATAATGATTAGATCAGATCCGTATGTACTGGATTTAGTGCACGGATCTTGGAGTGATAATCAGATCAATAAATGAAACTATTGCCTTAGGCAAAATATGACTATACCTTAGATCAGATTGCTTGGATTTAGTTTTGAAGGACTAGATCTTGAAGTTTTCAAACCTAAGTAATATTTTAAGAATATCTATCATAGTTTTGGGTTGTTGAGTTAATCCTATGATTCTTAAGAAGATTGTAATTGGAATACATTAATAATTTGAGAATCATGTGATCTTCTGATTGAGAATCATAGATGAAAGGAGGAGATAGATATATCTGAATTCTTATGAAGATAATGAATTTAAAACTCAACATCTAGGATCTGAAGCAAGAATATAAAACTAAGAATATAAAACCAATCTGAAAGATATATTGAGGGTTGAGACAATAACTAATTACTGATTATTGATATCTGATCTTGGAATTTTCATCAGTGACTGCTATCTTGACTAATGTGAAGGTTCACCTAGAGGGGGGGTGAATAGGTGAAGGCTAATCTAATGATCACTTAATGCCAAATAATGCAAATAATGCGGAAGCTAAAAACAATTATGACCAAATTAAATCTTTTACACTAAACACCACGTATAACCAAAGAGTGTTGCCGAATTTCCCGTGAAGGGCTCTGGACAAACTCCTCTAGATTCCCCTTGAATGGGTTGAGGTGCTGCGTTGGCTCTCTTGGTTAAATACAAGTGTTAGCAAACAACCCAAGCAAGTATATCAATTAAGCACAATGTATATCAAGCATGTAAATGAAAGCACAATAAATAGCATGCAAGATATAAAGTAAGGGAGAGAGAGAGAGAAAAGGCAATCGCAAACACAAAGGTATGTTTCGAGGTTCGAGCACACTTGCTCTACATCCCCGCCTTCGACACACGAAGGATTTTCACTATGCAAGATCCCAATGGATCTCTCCTCGGTGCCGCAACACCTACAAGCCCTTGGACTCCCTAGTCCCGTACACACGCAAGCTCACTAGCTCGCCGAGGCCGCACCTCAAACCATCGAGTTCACACAAGAACTCTAAACCACCGCGAGCACACTTGCCCGCCTCCTCAAGGAATAAAGAAAAGATCTTTGGTGATCACAACACTTTGATCACCTAAAGGCACTCTCACTACAACACTCCTATAGAATGAATAATCAATGGATAGCTCAAGTGTTATGTGAGAAAAACAAGTAAAGAGATGGTGGAGGAAAACTCAAAGAATCTATTTTAACACACTCTAAATAAAATCTTCCCTTTTGATTGGAAGTATTTGCACTCAAATATGTGGAGAAAACCCTTTTAAAAGAATGGGAAAAACTGGCTCAAAGCTCTCCTAAAATCTTATTGCAAAACAATGACAAGACCCTCAAATTTATAGGCTGCCAGAAACTAGCCGTTGGGGTCTGTCAGGCCTGCCGGTCGACCGGGTCGGTCGACCGCCAACGGTCAGAAATCCGACCGTTGGAGCCACGGTCGACCGCCCGGGTCGACCGAGCAACTGGAGCAGAGAGTCAAACTCTCGGTCGGTCGACCCATACGGTCGGCCGAACTTTCCAGAGAGCAGAGCTCTCTGGAGCGGTCGACCCGTACGGTCGGCCGTCCTCTAGTGCACAAAGGCGTGCACATCTGTGCACATCGGTTGACCAGTCCGGTCGGCCGACTTCAGTATTAGTCGGCTTATAAAGGTAGTAAGTCGACTTATCCGAAGCCTGAAACAATTTTCTGGGATTAAAAAATTAGTCTTTTTGGCTCAAATAAAATCCCATAAAATACTTAAAAATCTACAAAAATAGTTTAACCAATATACTTTGATATACAAACATGCTTGCACAAAATCAAGGCATGTTATAAAAGATTAGATTATTTTTGTAACTAGGAAATATTTGGCTCATGATAAAAACTGTATTTCCAAAACAATATTTTCCAAAACATGTTTTTCTAAATTTTCATCAAATACAAAAACAAGATATACTTTTAAAGCATAGTGTGTATGGATATGATCCACTATACAATCAAGATGAAATATCTATGTTTTTGACATTAAGCTCTAAACTTGATTTTGGTCAAAAGATATGTAAACATGAAAATCAAAATCCAAACATGTATTTTCCAAAATGAAAAATCTTTTCTAAACTAAAAAATCTTTTATGAAAATAATTCTATCAAGAGTGTGTGTGTATATGTACTTGAGCAATCCACCAACTATCTATCCTTTACATTTTTAACTAAACAAAAATAAAATCTTATACCTAGACACAAGTCTTCATCTTCTTGAAGTCTTTACTTGAAGGCTTCTCATCTTCTTGACTTGGTCCAAGCTTGATCCAAAAGCTCCTTGGATCACACCGCGCTAGCTCCAAATCTTGACATTTTATCCTTTGTTGAGCTATGCACCTACTAAGATCTTGATAATGAATCTGTCACTAATTAAACACAAGATCATTAGTAAACATAACTTCATGAGTTGATCATCATCAAAACTAGGGTGATAGGCCTTTGGGCCAACATAATGATCTTCCAGTAGTGACCGTCTAATCTGATAATTGGGTTATTATGATACTGTGAATATAAAACATGTACTCGAGGATTTGAAAATTTTGAGATTTTAATGGTTTTAAGAATATAAAAACCAGAGGCAATTATTATTTGAGCAATATGTGGCGATCTCAGAGATAATCTAAATTTGGAGTGATGTTACTGATTGTGCTACATATTTACATTTTTACCACTTCCATACTATGCATTTTATAAATAAAATATGATTTTTAACCCCTTTTCTCTCTATTTTTGCAGGGCCACAACTTAAAGAGACAAAGCCAATTAATCACTTTAATTAGCAATAATTAAAGGGATTAAATCAAAAGAGCCAAAGATTTGAAATCCGAATCCAGAGAGATCCGCGCGCCAACTAAAGAATCCAGAAGGCCACGTGGCTAACAACCTCGTAACCAATCTCCAACAGAAAGTTGTTACGCAACTGACTCAGCAGGGCCGCGCCTTGCCGCTCGGGCGCGGCAATATCTGGGCCGTTGAGCCCCGGATTTTGTGGCAACGGCCAGGGATCTAGAGGCTTCTCAGAAATGCCTATAAATAGGTGGCCAAGGGTCTGTGCGAGATCCAGTGAAGAGAGAGAAGAAAATAGGGAATTGTTGTAATTTTGTTCTAGTTTTTTTTAGACTTCATCTCCTTCCTCCTTGAGTTCTAGACAAAGAGAGAGAGAGTTCAGTTTGAGAGCTTGTACCAAGGGAGTGACACTCTTGTGTCAAGGATTAATCATTGAGCTTTCATCATTTCTTTCCAAGACTTGAGTATGCTTTTCTTTCATTCGCTTTAATTCCTTGCATTTGATTCTAGTTTTAGTTGAATTGCTTTAGATCTTTGCTTTCTATGAAGAATTGTAGCTTTGTTATTAGTTTGATGGAGGGCTAAGTTCTTGTTTCATGGCTAGCTAAGACTCACCTAGCTACTACTATCTCTTTTGGTGATTGTCTATTTCAATTCTTGCATAATTCTAGTTTCTTGTGAATTCCAAGAAAGTATAGTTGTCTCCTTTGGTAATGGCTTGTTAGAACTCCACATGAATTATGTGTGCCTCTAATAAGAGCCTTGTCAAGAACAAGAGCCTTTGATGGAACATAAGGATGGATCACCAAGGATGTGTTACTTGTATAAAAAGATCAACTCATTTACTTCAAGTTAACTTTGTAGTTAAGCTTTGAATGTTCAAAAAAGTTTTGATTCTTCTAAACTTAGCACTAATTGAGTACTAATCCTAGAGTTCCTCAATGAACATCTATTAAGAGAGCCTATGATTCAAGATGAGGCTTCAAGTTAACAACAAAGGGACATTAGTCTTCAAAAGGGAAACAACACTTGAACATGCAAGTTATCTTTAAATTGCCTATGATTCAATATGAGGCAATCTTGCAATCAACATAGAGTTAGTAAGTTAGCAATGAGGTGAAGTTAAGCTAGCCATGCATCTTCTTATCAAAAGTTTTTACAACACTTTCTTTTAGCACTCAACACTTTCTTTTAGCACTCTTTTCCTTACAACACACTTCATTCTTTTAATTTCTTTTCCCACAATGCACCAATTCACCATCTCTTCTACATTTCTTGCACTTGAGTAATTAACAAAGAAGAAATCTCGTTTCCTTTTCTCACTCATATCGTAACGCTTCTAACGCTAGCTCTCCTTGTGGTTCGACTCGGTATAGCTATATGCTATAGCGAAGATTGGACAAGGTATATCAAATACATATTTGAAGTGAACAAGAACCAAAGGTTAACTCTAAACCTTATCTTTTCTACCTAATTCTTGTGCAAGAACTTCATATACCTTGTTTTTATCAATCAATTTTTGGCGCCGTTGCCGGGGAGAGCAACGGTATTTGTTTTAAAAGTGAGGAACTAAACGATACTTCTTCTCTGTTGCAGGTTACAGGTTGAAGATACAGCAAATCTTGCATAGCAGTGACATATAAGCGGACCTGGGCCTCTGCTCTCGAAAGCAGAGACCAGGATCCCTCTGACTTGCCGCGTTCTGCCGCGCGGGCGCGGCAAGAAAGAGTTGACTACTAACCAGTTTTCTGCAGAGCTTGCTTCTCTGCAAAATACAGCTGCTGCTATATTTTAATTCTTGTTTTCTTCACCTGATATCTGCTAATCAACAGTAAAAAATTGGTTGTAATTGTTAAAAAAATTGTTTAGACATTTGCATCTCTAGGCACGTGTCTTTCAATTTCTTTACTTTTACTGTTGAAGAGTGCGGGGGACAAGGTACGTAAGCATAGCATATAGACTAGGACTCACTCATTGTTTGATTTAATTCCGCTTTGAGTGAACCTTGTTTGTTGATATTGTACACTTGCACTAAATAACTCTAAGGGCAAATCCCATAACAAAGATAAGGTGGGGATTTTATCACCCCTTCCTTAGCCCACAAACCATCTTCCCACGTACTCACAATCCTAAGCTTCTAAATAAAAATTGCTAGACATTGGCCCTAGGGACATTCGGACTCACTTAGGAGATTATCCTAAGGGGGAAAAGTGTTGGAAAGTGACTTTTGTAAAATCGGTGTCTAGGAAAGGGGTTGAGGGCCGAAAACCGAAGGTTGTTGGTTACTTAATTAAGGAACGTCTCTGACGGAAAACCTCCCAACAACTTTACCCTTCCCTGGCCGATTTGCTTATAGTCAAAGTCCACACCAAACCTCCTGTGGACGATCTATTGTTAGGAGTCGTCTAGGTCCAGGAAACCTAGAAAGCTTGGATTGATTTTTCTTTTTTCTTGATTGTTATTTTTCATTTTCCGCTTGACTGAAAGGTGCACGTTGACTGTGATTGTGTATGCAATAGTGGTTTCGGGACCCAGATTCTGCTAGGCTTGTGAGAGTTTCTACACTGCCACATACACCACCACTTGACACAATTCCAGTCATGACGAACAACGTGTCGTTGCAGGACAAGTTCTATCCTATTCGCACATCACTGCCATCTTGTATTCTCCTCCCGAACACAAATGGAAGTAATTTTGAGTTGAAGCCCCAGTTCATAAACACACTTCCACGATTCCATGGCCTTGAATCTGAGGATGCATACTTCTTCATCCGAGAGTTTGAAGAAGTATGCCTTATGATGAGGATTTCCCAGCTTACTGATGATGCTGTCAGACTTAGATTCATCCCCTTTGCACTTAAGGATATCGCTAAGAAGTGGCTGTACAATCTTCCTGTCAGCTCAATTTCTTCTTGGGATGATTTCGTTAAAGTCTTTCTTAAAAAGTTCTATCCTATTCATAAGACAGCCATTATGAGGAAGAATATAATGCAATTCAAACAAGAAGCCAATGAACCATTTTGGAAGTATTTTGAGCGCTTCAAAGACCTAGTAGCCCTGTGTCCCCATCACGGTATAGAAAAATGGCGCCAGTGCCAGATTTTATATGATGGGCTTGATTATCAGACTAAGACTCTCCTTGAAACCATGTGTCAAGGAGAATTCTTAAAGAAGGATGAAGATCAGGGTTGGGATCTTTTTGAGGCTTTAGCTGAAAAGACAATCCAGTAGGAGTCATGTCCTGAGAAACCCACACCCACAACTTCCAGAACTGGTTTACATTCTATAGGATCCTCGATAGCTGCAGAAGCTAAGATAACTCAGTTGATGAAGAGGATTGAATTGCTAGAATCCAGGGAAAATTCTGTTGTTAGTCAAGTCAACCCATCATCAGTAGCTAGCCCATCACCTATGGCTAGCCCTGCAGCTATAATCCACCCGGGTTGTACTTACTGCCATGATTTGAATCATGTGTTGGAAGAGTGTCCAGTGTATTACTCTCAAAATTTTCAGGAGAATACTAATGCCATGTACACCAGACCCACTTACAATCCTTACTCCAAAACCTATAATCCGGGATGGCGAAACCATCCGAACTTTTCTTGGAGTCAGTCTGGACCTGAGCAGCCGAGACAACCATTTCCACATCAACAATACCCTGCTCAGGCACATCCACCGACTTACCACCAAAACCCACCAAATTTCAATTCATATCAGAGTCCACCCAGATTCCAACCATATCAAAATTCTGTGCCATATCAAGCTAATTTTCAACCCCAGTATCAACAACAACAGCAGCATCAACCACCCAATCCTTCAGATAAGAAAATTTCCGAATTGGAGAAAATGATTGAAACCTTGTCTAAGACCCAAGCTGCAATGATGAACAATCAGCAGCAGGATATGAATAAATTACAAATCCAAATAGGACAGTTGGCTAATTCCCTAACTGAAAGGCAAAAAGGAATGCTGCCTAGCCAACCTGTGCCTAATCCTAAAGCTCATTTTCCTCTGCATGAAGTTGAAGACTTGGGACCCAGCCAATGCCAAGCCATTCAAATCCTTAGGTCTGGAAAACAAGTAGACAACAAGGTCTCAAATCAGTCTCCAAAACCTGTGTCAAAACCATCACCTTCTGTTCCAGTTCAACCTGTGCAAGATAGTCCTTCATCAAGTTCACAACCATCCACTTCTCAGTCAAAAGGAAAAGGGAAAATTGATGAGCAAACTTATAAGCCTGTTGTTCCATTCCCAAATAGGCTTACAAATCATAAGAATAATACTCACATGGAGAAGATAAGAGAGATATTTAACCAAGTACAAATCAATGTCCCTCTCTTAGATGCTATTCAACAGGTCCCATCATACGCCAAATTTCTGAAAGAGATGTGTACTAAAAAGAGAAAAGCAAATGTCCCTAAGAAAGTCTTCTTGGCTTCCAACCTAAGTGAATTGCTTAATGGTCCAATCCCTGTGAAGTACAAAGATCCAGGGAGCCCAACCATTTCTTGTATCATAGGGCAGACCACTGTAAATAGGGCTTTGCTAGACTTGGGCGCAAGCATCAATCTTCTTCCCTTTTCCGTGTACCAGCAGTTAGGGTTAGGCAACCTTCGTCCAACCCAGATGACTATTCAATTGGCTGACCGCTCTGTTAAGATTCCCAAGGGGGAAATTACGGATGTTTTAATACGGGTGGGGAATTCATTTACCCCGTTGACTTTGTTGTTCTTGAAACACAACCCGTACATAATCACAGAGCGCAAACACCTGTCATTCTAGGACGTCCTTTCTTAGCCACCGCAAATGCTATCATCAACTGCCGAAATGGATCGATGCGGCTGACGTTCGGAGATATGACGAAGGAGGTGAATGTCTTCCATCTGGGGAAGCAGCCAAGGGATGTGGAGAATGATTCTTTTGATGTTAACTTGATAGAAGGATTGACCAGTGAACATGTGGAGGAAATTGAGTATGAGTCTGAAGAAGAGTTTGAGTTGGAGTCGGATGACCTAACTCTTGATCAGATTGTTGGATCAACTGTTGAAAGGACTACTAATTCCACACCTATTCTTCCCTTGCACCATGAGCAACCTGTTATAGATCCTGTCCCTTCTTCTGAGCTAAAGGCTCTTCCCAATCATCTCAATTACAAGTACTTGGATAAGGAGGAATCTTTTCCTGTAATAATTGCATCCAATCTTACTGAGCAACAAGAAGAGGACCTTCTGACTGTGTTAAGGGAAAATAGAGAGGCTATTGGTTGGACCATGGCTGATATCAAGGGGATTAGTCCTTCCATTGTCCAACATAGAATTCACTTGACGGAAGAGGCCAAGCCTAAACGAGACCCACAGCGTAGACTTAACCCAATTATGCAGGAAGCTGTTAGATCGGAAATTCTGAAACTCTTAGACAATGGGATCATATATCCTATATCCGATAGTCAATGGGTAAGTCCAGTTCATGTTGTGCCTAAGAAAGCTGGATTTACGGTGGTGGAGAATGAGAATAAAGAATTGATACAAACACGTCTTCCAACGAAGATTCGAGTTTGTATTGATTATAGGAAATTGATCACCGCCACACGTAAAGATCACTTTCCTCTTCCATTCATTGATCAGATGCTGGAAAGATTGGCGGGACATGAGTATTATTGTTTCCTGGATGGATATTCAGGATATAATCAGATCCCAATTGCTCCCGAGGACCAAGATAAGACAACTTTCACCTGTCCGTCTGGAACATTTGCATACCGTAGGATGCCCTTCGGCCTTTGCAATGCTCCAGCAACGTTTCAACGTTGCATGTTGAGCCTGTTCTCGGACATGGTGGAGAAATTTTTGGAAATTTTTATGGATGACTTTTCAATCTATGGGGATACATTTGAGCAATGCTTGTACCATCTGAAGCTGGTTTTACAACGATGCACGGAAAAGAATTTGACACTTAATTGGGAAAAGTGTCATTTCATGGTCAAGCACGGAATTGTACTTGGGCACAAGATATCAAGAATAGGAATCGAGGTAGACAAGTCTAAGGTGGAGGTTATTACAAAGCTCACTAAACCACAATGTTTAAAGGACATTAGATCTTTCTTAGGGCACGCTGGTTTCTATAGGAGATTCATTCAAGGGTTTAGCAACATTGCGAGACCTTTGACAAATCTCTTAGGGAAGGATGTACCCTTTATCTTTGCTGAAGAATGTCGAAAGTCATGGAAAGAGCTTAAAAATAGACTTGTCTCTGCGCCGATAATATCTGCACCAGACTGGACCAAACCATTTGAGATTATGTGCGACGCCTCAGATTTTGCTATAGGCGCTGTTTTAGGACAGCGTATTGATAATAGGCAGCACGTAATCTATTATGCTAGCAGAACGCTAAACGATGCCCAACTCAATTACACGACCACTGAAAAGGAATTTTAGCGGTTGTATTTGCGTTGGAGAAATTCCGTCAATATCTGCTAGGGTCCAGGACCATAATTTTACTGATCACTCCGCCCTGAGGTACTTGATGCAAAAGAAGGACGCTAAGGCAAGATTGATTCGATGGATCCTTCTTTTGCAAGAGTTTGACTTGGAGATCAAAGATAAAAAGGGCGTTGAGAACGTGGTTGCGGATCACTTGTCAAGAATCCCGAATGCACCTCATGAGAAAATACCGATTAATGAAGATTTTCCTGACGAGTATATTTTGGGATACATGGAGAACCCTGGTATGCCGATATAGTGAACTACCTTGCTACCAGGCAAATTCCTTCCCATTGGTCAGGACAAGAAAAACACCGTTTTCTGAGACAAATGCGGTTCTTCTTCTGGGATGAACCGTATTTATTCAAGTACTGTCCTGACCAAATCATACGTAGATGCCTTCCTGAGGATGAACATCAGAGCGTTTTGACATTTTGTCACAAGTTAGCTTGCGGTGGACATTTTGGTCCACGGAAAACAGCGGAAAAAGTGCTTCAGAGTGGATTCTATTGGCCCACTCTTTTTAAAGACGCACACAATTTTTGCAAGCTTTGTGATAAGTGTCAGATGACGGGTCGTATCACACAGAGAGACATGATGCCCCTCACACCCATCTTGGAAGTCGAAATTTTCGATCTCTGGGGCATCGATTTCATGGGACCCTTTCCTCTGTCTTACGGTAACCAATATATTTTGGTAGCCGTAGATTATGTTTCTAAATGGGCTGAAGCGATTCCTACACGGACAAATGACAACCAAGTTGTCATTAAGTTTTTAAGAGAGTACATCATCTCTCGCTTCGGAGCCCCCCGTGCGATAATAAGTGATAATGGGAGTCATTTTTGCAATAGGGCTTTTGAAGCCTTGATACGCAAGTATTCTATCACTCACAAATTATCCACGGCTTATCATCCTCAAACCAATGGGCAAGTTGAAGTTACAAATAGACAGATAAAACTCATTTTGGAGAAAACTGTAGGACAAAACCGTAAGGATTGGTCCATCAAACTGACTGATGCCTTATGGGCATACAGGACCGCTTACAAGACTGTCCTCGGTATGTCTCCATGTCGAGTTATATTTGAAAAACCATGTCACTTGCCCGTTGAATTAGAACACCGTGCACTATGGGCTTTAAAGCAGCTGAATCTAGATTTGGATAAAGCCGGTGTTCTAAGGAAGCTGCAGCTATCCGAGATTGAAGAGTTACGAAACGAGGTATACGATAACGCTCGGATCACGAAGCACAGAACCAAGCTTTTTCACGACAAATCCATTCACAGGAAGATTTTTGTTGTCGGACAAAAGGTTCCGTTGTATAATTCTCGACTCCACCTTTTCCCTGGTAAACTGCGAACCAGGTGGTCAGGGCCTTTTATTGTTCAGAATGTTTTTTCCCACGGAGCAATCGAGATTCTTGACCCAACTAATGGCAACAAATTCACTGTGAACGGTCAACGTCTCAAGCCATTTTTTACTACGGAAGATATGTCACACGAAGTTCACGAATTGGGTCTTTGTGACCCAGTTTATTTGTGACACCTTCATCTGTATATTTCCTGCATACTTTCCTGAATATCATTTTGGGGTCCACATTTGTAAATACTTTTCTTTTACACTTTTTGTAAATACAATTTTTTTTTAAGGATTTTTGTGCTTATTTGAGTTTCACATTCCTAAGACTTTCTCTTTCCTTAGGATTCTTTTCAAATTCAAAATCCTTTGACTTAGGTTAGTAAATACTCCTTTGACCTAGGGTTAAATTTGGAAACCATTTTTTTCCCCCTTATAAATACTATTTTCCTCCATCTTCCTCCCCTAAACGATAACTTCCCTTCAGATCTGAAACTTTCCTTCCATTGTCGACCTCCACAAGAATTCTGCTGCCTAATTTTCCTGAAGCCGCCGCGCCCTACCCCTGACCCGTGGCAAATCTGACACTTCAGGCGCGCCAGTAAGCTCCAGCTCGACTGATTTTCTTTGCTGGAGACAGAACCAGATCCTTCTTCCCGAGGCCATCTCTGGTGCCTTCTGCACCTGTCTTTCGATTTCCCCCCAAGTTAATCCGGGGGTGGTTTGATCTCTTGGTTCCTTTGCTCTAAATTTTTACTGTTATTTATGGCCCCTAGCTTGTTTGTGGAGAGGGATTTCTCTATACTTTTGAATGATCAAGCGGGATTTGGGCATATATTTTTGGAGCAAATTCATGCGTGGAATTGGTATTCCTTAGTTTATGATAACAATGACAATGAGGCTTATTATTGCCCTAATTTGGTCACCACATTTTACAACTCATTGGACCATGCATCTGTTAATCATAACACACAACAATTCACGGTTCACATGCCATATGGTGACATCTTTGTCACCATTCCTCTCATTTCTGAAATCACCGATATCCCCATTCATCCTCATTATACTGACCCTTTGCCACTGGTTGATTACATGCCTCTCATGGGGGTCCGCTGCACTGAGCAGGACCGTGGGCTCAAAGCCCAATCCACGTTTAGAAATGTACATTGCATTGGACGTTGGCTCCAACACAATATTTTTGGACTAGATCATACCACGACTTTCAACAGACCTGTGTTACAAATCATTCATGATTTAATGACTCATAGACACACGGTTTGTTTGAATAGGGCTATTTTCAACGCCATACTTGATAATTTCTCCCGCACTCGGGGTGCAAAATATTCTCATCCAGTCTTAATTACACGTCTATGTAAAAACTTTATACAAGACGCTGTATTTGACTCATTTGACCGAGTGTATGTTGTAGCTGAGAAACCCACCAGTGCATACACTGGTTGCTTACACGCCCTCTGGTCACCTCGTGCCCAACCTGAGGATATTCCTGTGGAGTCCTCTTCGGAGGAGAGTTTAGAGGAGGTAGATGAGCCCCAATTCTGGAGACAGGACCCACCAGCAGAACCAAGAGCCTTCATGTCCACCATCTGGAAGGGCATGAAGAAGATTTTTAGGGGTCAAGTGAGGCTGAGGAAGAAGATAGAGGAGCAATCCTCTAGGTTAGAGGGCATTGAGGCGAGGTTGAGGAGGACACAGTCGGCAGGACCCAGTACCACCGAGGGTCCAAAGAGGAGGAGGGAGTGACTTTTTACCTTACCTATTTCATGCATCATTTTTATCTTGCATACATTGAGGACAATGCATGAGATAGGTATGGGGGGGTAGATGCTAACATAGGATTTTTCACTTTCTTTTTAGGATTTTCATTTTTTTTAGGATTTTTATTTTCTTTAGTTTTCTTTTTAGATTTTTACCTTTCTTATAGATTTTTCACTTTCTTTTAGATTTTACCTTTCTTTTAGAAAAAAAAATATAAAAAATAATATAAAAAAAATAAAAAATAAAAATAAAAACTTTTTGAAATAAGAGACAAAGTTTAGATCTATTTTTAAGAAAATTAAGATGTATCTTAGAAATTAAGAAAGCCTTAATTATGACATCTTAAACTAGTGGAAATAATAGATCTTGTTTGAAATTATAGGATAAGTAAGTAAAATTGGTGAGATATTTTTATCTTGAATTTTTACCTTAGATAAATATGCACTTTACACTTACACATTTCTTGGGATGGAGACAAAGACCAAAAATGCCATAAAAATAAAAATAAAAAAAAAGAATAAAACATCACCTATTAAGCTGGAAATTGTGCCTCAAGAAGCATGGTTACTCACGCCTAACGGTGATCTCACTTATTAAGCTGGATAAATGTGCCTCAAGAAGCATGATTATTCACGCCTAACGGTGATAAAATAAATAATCCCCTTTAGTTTTGTGGTCTTTTTCACTCGAGTCCTTTAACCCGAGGGATGTTTTCTCATCTGGTGCCCTAGAACCATCTGGTTTGGGAGTCATCGGTTATAGGCTCGCTACATGGGTGAACTAGAAAGCCTAAGAAAACTAAGGGAAGAAGAAAAAAAAAAAAAAGAGAGAATAAATAAATGGCTTTATGGTTAGAGTTGAAATCCCAGAAATTTTCACTGAACACGGTGTGCATACTATCTAGGTTTTATGAAAGATAAAATATTCAATCCAATTTTGAATTCTTACCTTAATTAAGAACAAGATCTTGCATGGAGACTAAGTTTAAGGAAGAATGATTATAGGTGGACTTATGACCTTAGATCACTTATATTTTTGCAAAAATAGTTCGAAAACATGTCTCTTATTCAAAATGCGTTTTCAAAACACTAACATTTGTTTTCTTTCTTTATGGATTTTGTGGGTGTAATCCGCTGAAAACCCTCAGGAGACAACACTCCTCCTCTAGGGTAACCTAGAGGTTTAACGGCTTGTTGCACGTGCTCAGTGCAATCGTGTCACCTACGAAAATAGTGTAATAAATTAGTTAGGATTCTCTTTTCCTTTCTTTTTCTTTCTTTTTGCTCGAGGACGAGCAAAAGCTAGGTATGGGGGTGTGATTGTGCTACATATTTACATATTTTACCACTTCCATACTATGCATTTTATAATAAAATATGATTTTTAACCCCTTTTCTCTCTATTTTTGCAGGGCCACAACTTAAAGAGACAAAGCCAATTAATCACTTTAATTAGCAATAATTAAAGGGATTAAATCAAAAGAGCCAAAGATTTGAAATCCGAATCCAGAGACATCCGCGCGCCAACTAAAGAATCCAGAAGGCCACGTGGCTAACAACCTCGTAACCAATCTCCAACAGAAAGTTGTTACGCAACTGACTCAGCAGGGCCGCGCCTTGCCGCCCGGGCGCGGCAATATCTGGGCCGTTGAGCCCCGGATTTTGTGGCAACGGCCAGGGATCTAGAGTCTTCTCAGAAATGCCTATAAATAGGTGGCCAAGGGTCTGTGCGAGATCCAGTGAAGAGAGAGAAGAAAATAGGGAATTGTTGTAATTTTGTTCTAGTTTTTTTTAGACTTCATCTCCTTCCTCCTTGAGTTCTAGACAAAGAGAGAGAGAGTTCAGTTTGAGAGCTTGTACCAAGGGAGTGACACTCTTGTGTCAAGGATTAATCAATTGAGCTTTCATCATTTCTTTGCAAGACTTGAGTATGCTTTTCTTTCATTCGCTTTAATTCCTTGCATTTGATTCTAGTTTTAGTTGATTTGCTTTAGATCTTTGCTTTCTATAAAGAATTGTAGCTTTGTTATTAGTTTGATGGAGGGCTAAGTTCTTGTTTCATGGCTAGCTAAGACTCACCTAGCTACTACTATCTCTTTTGGTGATTGTCTATTTCAATTCTTGCATAATTCTAGTTTCTTGTGAATTCTAAGAAAGTATAGTTGTCTCCTTTGGTAATGGCTTGTTAGAACTCCACATGAATTATGTGTGCCTCTAATAAGAGCCTTGTCAAGAACAAGAGCCTTTGATGGAACATAAGGATGGATCACCAAGGATGTGTTACTTGTATAAAAAGATCAACTCATTTACTTCAAGCTAACTTTGTAGTTAAGCTTTGAATGTTCAAAAGAGTTTTGATTCTTCTAAACTTAGCACTAATTGAGTACTAATCCTAGAGTTCCTCAATGAACATCTATTAAGAGAGCCTATGATTCAAGATGAGTCTTCAAGTTAACAACAAAGGGACATTAGTCTTCAAAAGGGAAACAACACTTGAACATGCAAGTTATCTTTAAATTGCCTATGATTCAATATGAGGCAATCTTACAATCAACATAGAGTTAGTAAGTTAGCAATGAGGTGAAGTTAAGCTAGCCATGCATCTTCTTATCAAAAGTTTTTACAACACTTTCTTTTAGCACTCAACACTTTCTTTTAGCACTCTTTTCCTTACAACACACTTCATTCTTTTTAATTTCTTTTCCCACAATGCACCAATTCACCATCTCTTCTACATTTCTTGCACTTGAGTAATTAACAAAGAAGAAATCTCGTTTCCTTTTCTCACTCATATCGTAACGCTTCTAACGCTAGCTCTCCTTGTGGTTCGACTCGGTATAGCTATATGCTATAGCGAAGATTGGACAAGATATATCAAATACATATTTGAAGTGAACAAGAACCAAAGGTTAACTCTAAACCTTATCTTTTCTACCTAATTCTTGTGCAAGAACTTCATATACCTTGTTTTTATCAATCAGTTACAAGAAAGGTAACGTAAGGGAGATATCTGAATTCTTGTTCGATGTGATCAGTGGAGTATGTTTACTGGTAGACCATAAGGATCTGATCTATAAATAGTGGGAGAAATCTTATCAGATGAACATGACTATAGTGGATCAAAGGATGAAAGTGATATTAAGGATGACTGATTATGAACTCTTGAAAGTGAATTCGATCCCCGGACTTATGGTGATGAATATGTTGGATCATGACCCATGGTTGGCTTGGTGTTACGTTATGTCATATTGACGCGACAGTGGTTCTGGGACAATCCTAGCTTACGCAGATACAGCTTTGATTCATATGTCGATGTCTGGCCAAATTTCGAGGACGAAATTCTTTTTATAATGTGGGTAGGATTGTAACTCTTGGTTCTCGATATACGTATGTCAATACTGGTATCTGATACTAATTTAATCATCCTAATAGTCAGATTAAGGTTATTTCAGCTCAAAATAACATTTTTCATTCTTTTGAATTTTTTTAGATTTTTGGAATATTTTTTTGGAATTATTGGAGAAGGCTCTCAATTCGGAGTCGACCGGTGTTACAGACTGACTCCGGGATTTTTAATTAACAATCGAGAATGAATTTTAGAAATTTGACTTCACAACAATGTTCAGGATGACATCTTCTATTTTTTAGAATTTTTGAGGATTTTCCTGTATTAATAGAGTTTAATCCAATAAAATAATATTTAATTATTATTCAAAAAAAATGAAATTAAAATAAAATAAAATAAAATAAAATTAGAAAACCCGCATGTGTAGTAGCAAGTTTCGAACACAAGGCCAGTTCTTACTCAATCCTAACGCCCAGACCACCAAGCCCACTTTGGCTTTTAGATTTATAAGGATAGAATTTCTATTTAAACCATCTTTTGTTTACCCTTTAATTCTTCCAAATCAAACAAAACCAAACTTCTTTGACTGCTTAAATTCGAACGCATGTCCCACTCGCCCACATCCTCACGCCTCCACCACTTTGCCACGTTGATTTATGGTGAGAAACCACAAGAGATTTATTTAAGCATCTGCTACTTCATCTTCTTCTCCCCCAACTAACACACGTTCTCTCCCCCTTCATCTTTCCCACGTCCTCCATTTCTCTTTCAACTGCACCCACATCCCCCACGACTTTCACCACACGCGTCCGCCCCTCTCGTTCATGTTCCCCTCTCTCTCCCGTACCCCTCTCTCTTTTTCCCCCTATCTCTATATATGCATGCCCATACCAAAAACCCAACAACCCATTGGTGCCTCCTTGCAGCGTAGCCTCGCACCAGCCCCAGGCCTGCCCTCTAACCGTTCATGCTCCACCACGACAACACCACGCCAGAGCTCTTCCCCTTTCGGACAGTGCCCTCATAAGATACACAAAGCCGCAGGCTACGCACCACCCTTCGTCAAGTTCCATCGATCGCCGGAACCCGCACACCCTCTCCCCACCTGCGGCAGCGCCACCAAGCAACGACAATAGCCGTCACCCTCACTATGATCCAGCACAGTCCGGAGCCCCTCTCTCCAGCCTCCATGATCTCTGACAGCAGCCGATCTTCTCCGACGAGCCTCCGTCGTCGTCCGCAAGATTCGCCATCGACGGCCACGCATGACCCCTTGGTGGATCACACCCCTTACGTGAGCATGGATTCCTTCTTTCCCAAGACTGTAAGGTGCTGAAAGAAGATTCAGACTAAAGGGAAGCGTTCCGGGTAAGTTATTTTGCGTTGTTATAGATTTTAGTTCTAGTTGGCATTTCATCGAGCATGTAACATACACTAATGTAATCACTAATTTCATCATGAAAAACTTGTTTTAAAATTCTAACAAAAATATATAGAAACATCTAAGGCATGTCTCGTATTTATCATGTTTTTTTAATTTATTTTTATTGTTCAATTTTAATCAAAAAAAAAAGAAGAAGATAACCTCTGCTGTGCTCTCGGCCTCTGGCCGAGAGCAGTTGCTGCTGCTCTCGGCCAGGACCAGGCCGAAAGCAAGCCAGGCCCTGGCCTGGCCGAGCCAGACCAGGCTGAGACGTGGCCTGGTTTGACCAGCCTAGCCAGACCTGGCCTGGGCCAGGTCTGGCCAGCCAGGCCAGCGGGTCTGGCCAATAGACCTGAGTTCGGGTCTGGCCAACAGACTTGAGTTCGGGTCTGTAAAACAGACCCGACCCGGCCCCATTTAAAAGGGAAAAAAAGAGAAAAAGATAGAAAGGAAAAAGAAAAAGTAAAAGAAAAAGAAAAAGAAAAGAGATAAATAAAATAAAAATAAGTAGAAAAATTATTGTAGCATTTACTGTAGCAAATCAGACCCAAACCCATTACTATGCCAGACCCGTTAAGCTTTTTATTTATTTTTATTGATTTTTTGGCTTATTTTAATTCAGAAAATTCCAGAAAATTCACAGAAAATTTCAAAAAATTTACAGAAAATCACAAACTAAATTTGAAGCTCTTTAAAATTATTTTGATGTTATATTAGTTAGAATAATATGAAATTAAATATTTCTGTAATTACTATTCAATGATATTTTATTTAAAAATGACCAATAAATTTCTAAATAGCACAAAAAAAATGAAATTCATAATTCAGTAATATGTAAATATTATAAATCAATTTATTATTTTATGCATATATTTTATGATGAAAATATATTTTTAAATAGTTGCTATAAATTCAGAAATTGAATTATTTGGAAATATTAACCAACCAAAATTATAATAAATAGTAAAAATTACCTTCTTTTTTAACTTATCTCTGAATAAGAGCATGTCAAGTTTATAATTAATTCACGCAATATTTAGGCCTGAATTTTACCCAGAGCCGGTTGCAGTTACGGGAATTCAGATTCTAACGACATCAGGCAAGTGTACACGATTCTCTCCTTCTTGACTTCCGTGTCGATTTTAACTCTGCTCTTAACTATAATTTTTAGATATCATACTCATGATTGTCTATATCATTATGTGATCACGTTTACATCATTAGCCTGTTCTTGAATCCAATTATATTATTAATCTTTATGTTTCTTGATATTATCACCCATTCCGTCTCGTGATCAATACCTTATGTGTCATGTTTGCATCTCATTCCTGTACATTCATACATCCAATTAAAATTGGCATGATTTCTTATATGTGGTAGACTAATTTATTGACATGAAATTTTACTGATCATGACAAATACTTTGATCTGGATCTTTAGGATAACTGGATAATAATGAAGCAAGATTGATAGTTAAGGTTATATATTGATTGATATTGTGATCCTAATATTACTTGAAATTAATCGAGGAAATTGACCATTATATTCTGGGTAATTATTCGAGGATATCTTATTGGATTATGGACACATGATCAAGACCGTTTAACTTTAACATTTGGATTACATGTCACTGACATCACTTGTACCACTTTGCATGTATCTAGTATCACTTGCACAACTATATATTTGTCATTTGATATTGTCACTTTTTACATTATCGCGTGATCTTGATACACATTATATTCACTATCTCTCACTGATATTCTTGGTACTGATTCATGATCCTATAGCACTGAGTAACACATTATTTTGCATTTGCATTGATTAATAAAATTAATCAAGCCGGAGTTACTGGGGGAGACTGTAGCAGGAGAAATCCAGGGAGGTGAGCATGGAAGGGCGACCCCTTGTGGGTTTGGATGCCACACGTGATCTTGTTATTTATGCGCGCTCATGTTATTACATGTTACATGATACCTGAGTACAGTGAACTATTTCTCCCTGCTATCAGGATCCACTAACGCATCACTTGTTTGATATACAGTTGTCCTGTGGGATGGGGCACAGGATGGTTGCATTAGTTTGGATAATAAAACATGATAGACATATGCACTTGCATCCTATCCTTCATTGCCTTTAGTGATCTAGTACCTGTCATATATTTTCATTGGCTGACACTTGAGACTCATGTGACATGCATTATCTTTACTACATGACATTCGTGAACACACCATGTTATCTTATCTTGTGATCTCGAGTTCTTGTGATCTTGTGATGATGTTACAGCAAAGTTACTTGTCCAGGACATTTCATGTTCATTATATACATGTCACACTATGTATGCACGGTCTCCTTGTACATGATCTATCTTCCTCTTTAATCCTGTTATTGTTATTACTTTCAATTCTCGATACTACTTATGTCCTACTTATTGTTACTACATTTTCATATTCTCTTTTATTGTTCTTTTCCTTCGTGTACACTTACTAGTCCGCTTTTGATGGACCTTTATATTATTTTTCAGTATTTAGATCTGGAAGTCGGTATAGAGAGTTGTTCGTAGATCATATTCTGGTTCAGCTATTCTCTGGTGAGTTCTGTTTTCTTTCTTGACTTGTCTTAATCAGATATAGTGGATGATATTGTTTATGATTCAGTTTTTCATATATGTGAATTTATCCCTGTGCTTGGTTGTATATGCATATATGTGTGCTATCCTGCTTGTTATTGACAGCCTAAGATGCCTATGGAAGAGATTTCACTCTTCGTAAGTATCTGTTGGCCATCATCATGTACCTATATTTCGTATTTTGGGAACCGGAGCGTGACATTCGTCATCGAGTTCTAACAAGAGAAGTTCGAATAGCTTCTCTCCTCGGCCTCAATTAGCCCTAAAATCTCAATCAAGACTCGCTTTCGTCTCTTCGGAGACTCCTCATAGAATAGCTCATATGCTTTTTGACAAAGCACGTGGCTCAACCTATCTTGAGGCTCTAACAACCTTTCATGGAGTCAACATGGCTTGCAACAACATCTCTCAAGAGATCCACAAAGCCAACGTCTTGGCTCACAACCAACACAGTGATGGAGGCCAATCTCGTCACCAAACTCCTCCTAAGGCTCAGCAAACTCAGTGTGCAAGGGGTTCACAGTAACTTTTGCAAGCCTAGCGGATTGTTGATCAACGACGAAGACATCGAGCTCGCCATCAGCGAAAAGAAGTTGAAGGAAGTGTTGTTTATACTAAACGCGAAGCTTAAATTTAGCTCGTGTCCCTGCTTCAAAACATGACACTCACTGAGAAGCAAACTATGCATCTCTACACCAAATCACGATGATCGCATTCAATAGAAGATTGCGCCAGAACGCGACCTCGGCATTTCACTTCTAAAATGTGAGAGTCGCATTCAACAGAGACTGCATTGAAACACGACCTTCACATTTCATTTGAGAAACACGAGGTTCGCGTCTAGCCCCAAGAGACCAAATTCAAATATGAATTGGGAAGCCCTTACCGCCATAGGTTTGACGCTAGTTTTTCAAATACCCCTTCAACAGATCTGAGGGACTAATTGGTGAGGAAGAGAAGTGCTTATCAAATTGCTCTTTAGTACTATTGCGAGCAGCTCATCTTGGTGGTGCTCTTTATTTGTCACTACAATTTTCAGATGACTAAGCTATTATTTTTAAGCCGATTGTCAAAAGCTTCAAATCAAACTCCGCCAAGAGGTGACAATCTTGTAAGAAGAAGTCATTTTTTGACGCTGAGTACCCAGAGGTGACTATCAATATGGTGGGTCCAAGCACTACACCAAGCAAGTCAAAATGGAAGCAACTTGCTCTTTTATTCACGAGGAGTCAGACACTAAATGTTCCTCATGCTTGAAAAAATACTGATTAGGCCTGAAGGAATTTACCGACGCACGCAAATCTGAACCAGAATAGTTCCTCAATCAATTACAATTTGCTTGCTAAAGGGATTGAAGTGGACAATGAGCATTCTTTCATTATGGGATCCCATTCTTCCAACTTTTATAAGGATAAAGAAGTCTTCGCATATATAGTGATATTCCAGAAGAGATAAGCAAGAAATTTGAGAAGCAAGCTCGAGTGCCACACGCGCAGCATGCGATGCTTCAAAGCTTAATAAGAGTCTATCAATGATCTCAAGAAGATGATAGCTCTTTGCTTAAAAAGTTAAAGAAGAAGACGAAAAGTCTGAAGACTAAAATTTCTTTCGACAAAATGTAACACCCCGCTCCCAGAGTACGTACTTAGTTATGTATTCAGATTTTTTGATAGTATTTTTTGATTTTCTTCAAATATTTATTTTGTTATGAATTATTTATATGATCGTTTTGCTTTGGATCCAGATTCGTGGACTCGGAGTCAGCCCTAGTCTGAACCGGGGACCCCGATCCAAGAGTACTGCTCGATATGGTCTTTCTAGTATTCAAATTTGACCGATTTTAGTTCCAAATATTGTTTTCCAATATTTTAGATTTTTTATAATTTTCTAGAATTTTCCTGAATTAAATTGAAAATCTTCAAAACTGGGGTCGACTAATGTTGCAGCTCGATTCTCAAATTTTTAATTTACAAACGGAGTTGAAATTCTAAAAATGGCTTTCTAATAACTTCTTAAAATCATATTTTCTATTTAAATACTTTTTTGGGGATTTTTCTGAATTTATCAAAATTCAACTAGATTTGGTGTCTACCAGTATCCCTGGTTGATTCTAAAAATTTTAATTTACAATTAGAACTAAATTTTTAAATTTTGTTTTCATATTATTTCTTAGAATTATATTTTCTCCTTTCATGCATTTTCTGAGATTTTTCAGATTTTATCAAAATCCCGTCGACCCGGTGTAGACCGGTATCGACGGTTGACTTCAGGGTTTTTATTTTGAAAATAAGATTAGATCTATGAAAATCGATATCACTAAACATCTTAAAATAATATTTATTACTTTTAAGAATTTCTGAAAAGCTTTGCAAGCTACTTCATTTTTCGGGCTTTTTCGGAGTTTTCGGTGTTTCCCCCAGTAACCGAATTTATTCGATATTATATTTATATCTTCTCATTTTCTCTCTTTCTTTCCTCAGACGTGAGGATCACCAGACATAGCTCTTTAATGCGAAGATTCGCATTCTTTCTGCATTTAATGAACTTCAGATCAATTCCAATCAAGTCATTATGACTTTTTGTCTTTTCTGTCTAACGCAACTCTCGCGTTTTCCTCCTAGGCGCGGATCTCAACTCCGCGCCTGGCTCTCTTTTGCCTAGATGCGGATCATCTTTTAAATTTGTTGCGTCTCATTTGTTTTGAAAGCAGTGGCACACTTGTAATATTTATTCTTCCCTTATATATGCACCCCCTTGTTTCTCTTTCTTTCAGTTTTCTTTCCTTCCTCTTTCATTTCCAGCAAGCCAACGACAGCACAACCATGCCACCGTGCCCTCCTTTGGCCGGCCACCCTCCATTTTCGCCACCATCTCAAACACCAACTCCTCCACCATTCTCTCCTCCATTTCCTCCTCCATTCCAACAACAACTCCACCACACTACAATCTTCTTCCTCCTTTTTTCACCAAAACAATCCATCTCCTCCACAACCTTCACCATCATCTCCACCACCACCTACACCATCTTGGCCACCAACAACCACGCCATCTTCCTCCCCTTGGAGTGCTCTTTTTAACGAGCTACAGCTTTGCTCTCCGAAACCCTTTTCCAAAATTCCATTTTCACCATTTCAACTAGAATTGAACCCTCTTCTTGCCTTGGGCTTGGGGCATTAGCTGCCCATCTCCGGACTTCAGCCAACTCCGGCTGCCACAGGCGACCGCCGACAAGCCATGGCCGGCCTTCCACTTCCTTCCCTTCTTTCTTTTCTTCCCTTCCCTTCTTTCTTTTCTTCCCTTCCCTTCTTCTTTCCTTCTTCCTTTTTTCTTTCTTTCTTTCTTTCTTCCCTTTATTTTTACCTGCGTCTCTTACTCCCTCATTCACTGCGTCTCTCTCTCTTTTTCTATTATCTCTCTCACTCTCTCATCCCTTGTCTCTCTTTTTCTCTGTTAATTGCTAGACGCGGACCTCACCCCACATCTAAGCAATTCCTTAGCGCAATTTTCGTGTTCTTGATATTTGTATAACGCGGTCTCATGTTCATGTATCAATGTGACGCAGAGCTCATGCCCGCGTCTACGTTCTTCTCATGTTATAGCTTAAACACGGGTCGAACCCCGCGTTTGTGGAAATATATGCAACGCAACTCCCGCGTCTGCGATCCCCGTGCATCCATTCTCTCTCCTCCTTTATATTGAACGCATTTACACATTGATTACCTGGATTCCAGAGATCAGGGATTTCACAGTATTTTTCGTATTTAGGCGAGTGTTCTTACTTTCCTTTTGACTTCCCCTTCCATCGGGTTGACTTGTATTATTCACGATTTGTACTGTTTGGAACTAATACTTTCTACAGGTACCCTTGCCTTTAGGCCTAACCTCTGGGTACAACCTTTGAGGTTTAAAGTCCTCTGGACTTTCTCTATGCTGCGCCTGGTAGGCAGACCTAGCGTCAACACTTTACCGCTTGCTCTGTCCGAGCCTCGTTACCCCGTGCGCTTGGCTTCACTGTGAGCGGTAGTATGGCGTTCATACGCTTGCTGCGAGACGTGTGTCTAGCTACATTGCGAGGGCTAACCACATCGAGCGTGATAGCATTTAGTGTTATACATTAGCTTCGCTCTAGCTTGCTTAGCTCTGCTTGATTGTGCTCAGCTATTACTCTATCACTTGCCAAGTACATGCTTGATATGTTAACACTTGATATACTATTACTTGACACATGTCAGCTACATGCTCATACCTAACACTTGTCTATATCACTTTACAACTGATATGATATCACCTGACACCCGACATGCTACTACTTGACACCTGCTCCTGTTATGTTATCTCTTATCACCTGTCCCTTGTTATGATATGACTTATTACCTGTCTCCTACCTGAACACTTGTCATTGACATGTTAAAACCTTATACCTGTTATGATTAACTCTTTACTCATGATTATCATATTACAGGAATGTAGTACCTGATCCCTTATTATGAACTCCCGTTATACCAGTTATGTACTCCTGTTATGACCAATTATGTTCCTACTCATTCCCGTAATCTGATAATTATGTTTAATAAGCCATAAAAAGGATAGCTTTCACTGGGAATGGGAGGAAGTGATGAATGCCGGTATGATACCTTGCTTATAGTAGTGGAATACTAAAACTGACGATTCGTGTTAGGGGAATTTGAGGCCCTCAGAAGATGCGTGTTAGGAGAATTTCAGGCCCCCAATGGCTGTGTCCCGGGCAGACGAGAACTACTATATTTATGAGCTACCAGTTCTTCATCAGCTTCCAATAACCAACCTCGACTTACTTATATATAGATGTATGTTGATTGAGGTAAAACCTGTACACAAAATACGGAATTACAGAACTTAAGAAAGAAGATGTGCAAGTGCTCAATTCTTCCGCTATAGCAAGTGGCTATGCGGGTCGTGATCCACAAGGAGGGTTTGCGATGGAAGCGTTACAGTTCTTTATTGAAATCTTTTAAGAAAATAAAACGAAGGTTCTTCTCTGTTTTTAGTTATGAAAATGAAAAAGAAAGTTATCTTAAAGTTAAAAGAAAATGGAAGATGAAGAAGGTGGAAAATCAGAAAACGATGAAAAGCGACTAAGTACAATGAAGTGGAGATGATAGAGTTGGAAGATGTAGTGATTTAATTTACAGAAATGAAAAAGAAAAGAAAAACAAATATTTACCTTCTTTTCACCAAAAGCTTACCTTGAGTTCTTAGCTTCAATGTTACCTTGAATTGGAGGCAGTTAGCGCATAGCCCATAAGAGTCGAGTGTTGGTCTCTTCCACATTACATCATCAAGATACGCAAGCATGAAATGATACAGAGTGACTCACAATTCCATCGTCATGAGCTATCGGTGGCACTCGCAAAGGCAAGGCTCTTTCGATGCTTTTAGACTCACTTGGAAGGTAGTTGTACCAAAAAGAAAGGTAAAATAGAAAAGAAGAAGAGAACTAAAAAGAACATACAAGGAAATAGCATTGATTTGATTTCATAACAATCGAAGAAAAGAAATAAAACCTTACACCAATTGTCACTTTTAGCTCAAGCTTCAGTCTTGTTCTTCGATGAAAGTTGATCTCCTCAGAATTACATAAATGAAAACTAAATTACATGAAAAAGAAAAGCAAAAGCCTAAACTAAGAAATGAAAAACTAGGCTAAATCCTAATCTGCCTTCCCCTCCTTGCTCAGCGAAAACCAGTATTTATAGGCAAAAAACCTAAAGGAGAAGATCCCAGGAAGATTGGGGAAATCTCCTGGTCTGATGTATTTCCCGTATCTTCTTCTGATTTTCTTATTTTTTTCTTCAAAAGTTGACAAAACAGCCTTTGATTGTGCTTGATTCAGGGAGGATTCTTCTCAACCTTCCTTATATGCCCAGATTTGCCTTGATTCAGGGAGGATTCTTCTCAACCTTCCTTATATACCAAGATTTTGCCCACAGGGAGGATTCTTCTCAACCTTCCTTATATGCCAAGATTTTGACCTGATTTCTTCATCTTGATTCATGGAGGATTCTTCTAAACCTTCCTTATATGCCAAGATTTTGCCCTGATTTCTTCATTTCAAATTTATTCTGAATTAATCAGAATTTGGTGGGCTTTTGGGCTTGTTTCTCTTCATCTCCTTAAGGAATGGGCCTGCAAATAAATTAAACATTTAATTAGGACAAAGCAGATTTTATTCTATAATAAGTATGGAAATATGATAATAAATGTGCAACATTAGTGACCAATCACACCCCCATACCTATCTTTTGCTCGTCCTCGAGCAAAACAACTAAACTATACTAAGGATTATTAGACCACTTTCGCAGGTCACGCGATTGCACTGAGCATGTGCAACAAGCCGTTAAACCTCTAGGTTTCCCCTAGAGGACGAGTTTTGTCTCGTGAGGGTTTTCAGTGGATTACACCCACAAAATCCATAAAGAAAAAGAAACAAAGAGTTAGTATTTTCGAAAAGCATTTTGAAAGGGAAAAATATTTGAAATATAATTGTAAGATCTAAGCAATCTATAAGTTATAGGAAAACTGAATTTTTCATTCCTAAACTTAGTCTCTATTCAAAATTTGTTATCAATTAAGTAAGGAGTCAAGTTGTACTTCTCATCTAGTCTATTACTTTACCCTAAGTCATATGCACTTGTGACTGTGAAAATTTTGACTAAGGGTTCATTAACTCTAACTCTTATGCCTTATTTATATATATATAATTTTTTTGGTGGTATTATTCCTTAGTTTAGCCTTTCTAATCTACCCATGTAACGAGCCTTTAATCGATGACTCCCAAACCAGACGGCCTTAGGGCACCAGGTGAGAAGACACCCCTCGGACTTAAGGACTCAAGCAAACAAGGCCACAAAACTAAGGATTTTATTATATGGACCTCTTTTAGGCGTGAACACTTATGCTTTATTAGGCACAAATACCCAGCTTAATCAGAAGATTTTTATATATTTTTTCTTTTCAAACTTATCTAATCATCTTTCGCATAAATACTAAGGCTTTCTTAGGTCAAAGCACCTAGCTAATCAATAATTAGATTTGTTTATCTTTTTTTTTTTATAAGGCATAAGAATCTTTGTTTTTGAACCCTAAGTGTGTAAGTGTATGAAGGGTGCATATTTCATCAAGGTAAAGATCAAGACTAAATTACTTTGACAAATTTTCTTCCTAACCCTAAAAATCAAACAAATAATCTTATTTTGACCAAGTATAAGAAATCCTAATTTAGACTTTCCTATTCCTTAAAATTAACTTAATTTCTTACAAAAAATATGTCAAAATATTGTTTCTATTTTCAAAAAGTTTTAAAAGTAAAGAAAATGTTAATTTTTTTTATTATTTTTTTTAAACAAAAAGAAAGTTATGTTAGACCCTCCCCCACACCTATCTCATGCATTGTCCTCAATGTATGAATTAATGCATAGATGCATGAAAAAGAAGAAAGGGAAGGAAAAGGTTACCTTAAGGTGGTGGTTCCGGTGGCGGTCTGATTGGTCCACGAAACGCGGCCCAATCAACTTTTCTTGGGTCTCGGAGGAACCCACCAGAAATATCTTTAATATAACCCATTAAAAAGATAAATCCATGAAGGATCTTTATTAAATATTTAACCCCATCTAATTTCCATATTCCATAACTAATTTCGGAGTCAAATTTGTCAACCACCTCGTCCCAGAATGGAGTATGAAATGATAGAACAGTTGACTTGGACTCAGGAAGGACAGGAACTAATACCGACTCAGGAAGGTGACTTAAGTCAAGTAAAGGTTCAGGAGTCGAAATAGGTTCAGAAATTGGGTCCAAGTCAAGAAGTTGAAACTCAAGTCCACATGTATTTTCCAACAATGGAATGTGACCTAATATGGGTGATTCCAGTTCAGGGATGAGAGGTGATGGAATCAAAACCGACTCTAGAATATTATTCAAGTTTGGTAATAGAACAAGAGTCAATATTGATTCAGAAAGTTGAACAGGATCACAAATTTGAGAATCTAGGTCACATATCTCATTGAGTTCAATATCATAAAAATGAGAACTTGTCAATTTGTCAATAGGATCTTCAAAAGTGTATAATTGGTCAAGTTCAATATGATCCTTCAAGATGGGTGATTCAATTTCATTATGAATTGGTACAGGATCCAATGTTGACTCTGGGAAAAGATCGAAATCAGGTGAAGATACCGGAGTCATAATCGAATCGGGAAGTAAAATAGAATCACTAAGTTGGGGTTCAGGATCATATTCATTTTCAAGTTCTATTTCAGGAAAAGGATAACTTGCTAAACTGTCAATATCTTTTTCAAAATTTGGAGTTTGGGCAAGTTCAAATGGTTGTTCTGAAATGGAATCTTGATTTCCAAAACTACATGATTCTTCAGCTCTAACAGAATAGTTAGTGACATCAGGACGGTGGGAACGTAGAGATTCGACCATCATATCTATGTCACGGTTACGAGTGTTTTGAGCCTGAGTCATGGCTTCAAGCATCTTTTCATAGTTGATAGGTTCATTGTTTTGATGAAAAGATGAAGAATTGTCTTGAAAGTGGTAGTGAAATTGTGAGTCCATCAGATTTTGGGATTTATGTTTGGACTCACGCATACTCATTTCCATAATTGATGGTTTCCTATTTTGGACGGGTGGAACTGAGTATGAATCTTGAACATAATATGGACTGGGTGGAGAAGGAGGACAATTTGGTTGAAAATCTGACTCGGGGTAGGTGAATCCCCACTGACTCTGTGAAGAGTTGAAATCGTTATGGAAATTATAGTCATACGATGGGGGGTATGGGTCATATTGATTCGGATAAGACCAATCCGGCACACTAGGTTGGTTAAAGTTATGATATGCCGGGTTGGTAATATCCGAAAAAGAATTTGATGTGTAATATGGATTATTATTAAAGTTGGAAAAATTGTTGTTGTACGCCATATCACACAATGGAATAAAAAGAAAGGAAAACAAACAAATAAACAAACAAAAAAGAAAAATTCTAGCCTAAGTTAGGGTAGACCTAGGACCTAGACGACTCCTAACTGATTAGACTGTCCACGGGAGGTCTAATGTAGACTTTGACCACAAGCTAATCAGCCAGGTCAGGGCAAGGTTGGTGGGAGGTTTTCCGTCAAAGACGTTTCTTAATTAAATAACCACCAACCTTGCTCCTAATTGAGTCCGAGATGTCCCTAGGGCCAACGTCTACTCATTTTTAGTTAGGCTTGGGTTAGTGAGTGCTTGGAATCTGATTTTGGGCTAAGGAAGGGTGATTAAATCCCCACCTTATCTTGTTATGGGTTAGTGCCCTTAAGATAAGTTTGTGCAAGTGTACAAGATATGTAAATAAGATTCACTCAAAGCGATGTAAATCAACCAAGAGATAGTCCTATTCTAGATGCAATGCATACGTACCTTGCTCCAGCACTCTTCAACAGTAAAAATAAATGAATTGAAAAGACACGTGCCTAAAATGCAAACGTCTAATCAATTTTTTATCTTTTCAACAAATGTTTTACTGTTGATTATTAGCAGGCTTATGTGATTGCATATAAGAAATAAAGTTGCAGAAAACTAGAATTTTGCAAAGCAAGCAGCCCTGCAAAAACCAATTAGTAGCGAACTCTTCCTTCCCGCGGAAACGCGGTTAAAGCCGAGAAAACGCGGCAATTCAGAGGGTACTTGGTCTCTGATTTCTAGAGCAGAGGCCCAATACCACTTATATGTTACTGCAATCTTCTTTTCCTGATTTGCTTGCCCTTAACATGCAACAGAGAAGAAAGTTCGTTTTAGTTCTAAAAAATTTTCAATAAAAAATAGATTTCAATAAAAACGTTACCCTCCCCGGCAACGGCGCTAAAATTTGATTGAGGTAAAACCTGCACACAAAATACGGAATTACAGAACTTAAAAAAGAAGATGTGCAAGTGCTCAATTCTTCCGCTATAGCAAGTGGCTATGCGGGTCGTGATCCACAAGGAGGGTTTGCGATGGAAGCGTTACAGTTCTTTATTGAAATCTTTTAAGAAAATAAAACGAAGGTTCTTCTCTGTTTTTAGTTATGAAAATGAAAAGAAAGTTATCTTAAAGTTAAAAGAAAATGGAAGATGAAGAAGGTGGAAAATCAGAAAACGATGAAAAGCGACTAAGTACAATGAAGCGGAGATGATAGAGTTGGAAGATGTAGTGATTTAATTTACAGAAATGAAAAAGAAAAGAAAACAAATATTTACCTTCTTTTCACCAAAAGCTTACCTTGAGTTCTTAGCTTCAATGTTACCTTGAATTGGAGGCAGTTAGCGCATAGCCCATAAGAGTCGAGTGTTGGTCTCTTCCACATTACATCATCAAGATACGCAAGCATAAAATGATACAGAGAGACTCACAATTCCATCGTCATGAGCTATCGGTGGCACTCGCAAAGGCAAGGCTCTTTCGATGCTTTTAGACTCACTTGGAAGGTAGTTGTACCAAAAAGAAAGGTAAAATAAAAAAGAAGAAGAGAACTAAAAAGAACATACAAGGAAATAGCATTGATTTGATTTCATAACAATTGAAGAAAAGAAATAAAACCTTACACCAATTGTCACTTTTACCTCAAGCTTCAGTCTTGTTCTTCGATGAAAGTTGATCTCCTCAGAATTAAATAAATGAAAACTAAATTACATGAAAAAGAAAAGCAAAAACCTAAACTAAGAAATGAAAAACTAGGCTAAATCCTAATCTGCCTTCCCCTCCTTGCTCAGCTAAAACCAGTATTTATAGGCAAAAAACCTAAAGGAGAAGATCCCAGGAAGATTGGGGGAATCTCCTGGTCTGATGTATTTCCCGTATCTTCTTCTGATTTTCTTATTTTTTTCTTCAAAGTTGACAAAACAGCCTTTGATTGTGCTTGATTCAGGGAGGATTCTTCTCAACCTTCCTTATATGCCCAGATTTGCCTTGATTCAGGGAGGATTCTTCTCAACCTTCCTTATATACCAAGATTTTGCCCACAGGGAGGATTCTTCTCAACCTTCCTTATATGCCAAGATTTTGACCTGATTTCTTCATCTTGATTCATGGAGGATTCTTCTAAACCTTCCTTATATGCCAAGATTTTGCCCTGATTTCTTCATTTCAAATTTATTCTGAATTAATCAGAATTTGGTGGGCTTTTGGGCTTGTTTCTCTTCATCTCCTTAAGGAATGGGCCTGCAAATAAATTAAACATTTAATTAGGACAAAGCAGATTTTATTCTATAATAAGTATGGAAATATGATAATAAATGTGCAACATTAGTGACCAATCATATGTGTGTTGAGATGTACACCAGGACACATTATATGAGTCGGACGAGTAATAATAATAATAAGATGCCAAGATAATAACTTGTTATGTTGCTCTACAAACTTGGTTATACCACTTGTCTTGCCACAATTGCTTTTATCGAGTTTTACTTTGGATTTTCAGTTTTATGATTACTATATTATACCCGCTTACATCCTGTTTTACCACTTGTGTTCTATTCCACCAGTCTCCTGCTCTTATCTTACCATACCATGAGTATTCCCTACTTGATATCACTTGCTTTATATCTACTTGCTCCTATATGCTTGTGCCCACAACACAGATTTCAATACATGTTTGTGATTTAGATTTATCGATACACATGTGCTTATCTCAGCACGCCATCTAGCTTTCGCATCATCACTCGCCGGAGAGTTCTGACTCCTCTGGATCCTCATGCCCAGGTTTTGGGCTTAGAACTTATGGATTCTCCCAGTTGCTAATCAGAGTAGCACAGCTGAAGCATGGATCCCCAGTAGACCATCCAGAACCCTATCCTTCTAGGCCCCATTGCGCGTCTCTCGATTTTTTCTGTTGTAACTCGTGAGCGCCATTTGTACTGTTTATACTTGTACATCCTTTGTATTCTCACATTTGTGCCATATTGGTGATGTAATATTCTTGTAATATTTATTACATCTGGTGATAACTTTGTAATTGTACTTATATGTTAGAATGTATAATGCACCACATGCTTTCGTACTCTGATTCTTGCCTGTACTAATGCTTAGCGTATATACGTGAGGGTATTCCTGACCTTCGTATATACGTCGCAGTAACGTCTCTGTACTCTCAGGACAGGGTGGTGCAGAGCTTAGGCTCTCATATCTTCAGAACAACCAGTCGGCAAATTATTGGTAAGGAAATTTGCAAGAAGAATGCATAAGTCCTGGTTATACAATCCATCTACAAGTGCAGAGTTATCTTTTTCTTGATCATCCTTCCTTTCATTTCTAATCCCTTTCATCTTTCCACTGTTTTGATTTTTTGTAGCCTTTATACCAACTTAAGTTATAGATATACTAGAGAGGTAGTGGCTGATTCTGAATGAAACTACTATATGATCTCTTCGCCCAAATCTATGAAGTTCGGGAATTCTTAGAATTGATCCATGATCGGGTTATCTTTCAGAAGGCAATATCCGGATTTTCTACGGTTATTCTTTATTCTTGGCTATATCCTTCAGAGTGATTGATGCCTGGTGTTCAGAATTCTTAACTATCGGTCTTATTTAGTTATGTTCAGTATTATCAGGGTTTTCTTTATCTTCGGGATTCTGGCTTATTCTCGGAGAGCTATCAAGTATGCAGTCAGCTAGAATTTTATTGCAAAACGGTGTTATCAGGTCAGTATTATTTGATATCGTTCGAAGATTTATACAGCAGGAAGTGCAGAAGATGTCTATATTTGGATTATTGTTCAGTCGACTTGAGAGCCCTACCTACAGTGATGCATATCTTGATTGGTATAATTCCTATCCATATCCTATTTGTGTTCATTTTACCTCTTATCGAAATTGCGAGGACGCAATTTTTTGTAAGATGGATGGAATGTAACACCCCGCTCCCGGAATACATACTTAGTTGCGTATTCAGATTTTTCGATCGTATTTTTTGATTTACTTCCAGTATATATTTTGTGTTATGAATTATTTATATGTTCGTTTTGCTTTGGATCCGGATTCGTGGATTCGGAGTCAGCCCTAGTCTGAACCAAGGACCCGATCCAAGAGTATTGCTCAATTTGATCTTTTTGGTATTTAGATTTGACCGATTTTAGTTTCAAACATCATTTTCTAACATTTTAGATTTTCTATGATTTTCTGAAATTTTCCTGAATTAAATTGAAAATCTTCAAAACTGGGGTCGACCAATGCTGTTGCTGCTCGATTCTGGAAGTTTTAATTTACAAAAGAAATTGAAATTCTCAAACGGCTTTCCCATAACTTCTTAAAATCATATTTTCTATATAAATACTTTTTTTGAGATTTTTCTGAGTTTATCGAAATTCCACTAGATTTGGTGTCGGCCAGTATCCTTGGTTGATTCCAAGAACTTTAGATTACAATTAAAATAAAATTTTTGGATTTCACTTTCATATTACTTCTTAGAATTATATTTTCTCTTTTCATACATTTTTTGAGATTTTTCAGATTCTATCCAAATCCCGCCGACCTGGTGTAGACCGATATCGACGGTTGACTTCAGGGTTTTTATTTTGAAAATGAAATTGGATCTCTAAAAACTGATTTCACTAAACATCTTAAATAATATTTATTATTTTTGAGAATTTTTGAAAAGCTTTCCGAGCTACTTCATTTTTTGGGCTTTTTCGGAGTTTTTGGTGTTTCCCCAGATACCAGAATTTATCCAGATATTATATTTATATTCTTCTCATTTTCACTCTTCTTTCCTCAGGCGTGAGGATCACTAGACATGGATCTGATCTTTAATGTGAAAATTTGCATCTTTCTGCATTTAATGCACTTCAGATCAATTCCAATCATGTCATGATGACTTTTTGTCTTTTCTGTCTAACGCAACTCTCGCGTTTTCCCCTAGACGCGGATCTCATCACCACACCTAGCTCTCTTTTGTCTAGACGCGGATCATCTTTTAAATGAGACGCAAGTCTCATTTGTTGCGTCTCATTTGTTTTGAAATCAATGGCAAACTTGTAATATTTATTCTTCCCTTATATACACACCCCCTTCTTTCTCTTTCTTTCATTTTTCTTTCCTTCCTCCTTCATTTCCAGCAAGCCAACGACAGCACAACCATGCCACCGTGCCCTCCTTTGGCCAGCCGCCACCATCTACACCACCAACTCCTCCACCATTCTCTCCTCCAATTCTCCTCCATTCCAACAACAACAACTCCACCACACCACCATCTTCTTCATCCTTTTTCCACCAATACAATCCATCTCCTCCACCAACTTCACCACCATCTCCACCATTATCTACATCATCTTGGCCACCAACAACACGCCATCTTTCTCCCCTCGGAGTGCTCCTTTTAACGAGCTATACCTTCGTTCTCTGAAACCCTTTTCCAAAACTCGATTTTTTCCATTTCAACTAGAATTGCCCCCTCTTCTTGCCTTGGGCTTGGGGCTTTAGCTGCCCACCTTCGGTCTCCAGCCACCTCCGGCTGCCGCCGATGACCGTCGGCAAGCCATGGCCGGCCTTCCACTCCTTCCCTTCTTTCTTTTCTTTCCTTTCCTTCTTTCTTTTCTTCCCTTTCCTTTTTCTTTCCTTCTTCTTTTTTTTCTTTCTTTCTTTCTTTCTTTCTTTCTTCCCTTTATTTTTCCCTGCGTCTCTTACTCCCTCATTCATTGCATCTTTCTCTCTCTTTTTATTATCTTTCTCACTCTCTCATCTCCCTGTCTCTCTCTTTCTCTGTTAATTGCTAGACGCGGAGCTCACCTCGGTCCAAGCAATTTCTTAACACGATCTTCGTATTCTTGATATTTGTATAACGCGGTCCTCGCATTTATGTATCAATGTGACGCGGAGCTCATGCCCGCGTCAACATTCTTCTCATGTTATAGCTTAAACGCGGGTCTCGAACCCCGCGTTTGTGAAAATCTACACAACGCAACTCCCGCGTCTGCAATTCCCGCGTCTCCATTCTCTTTCCTTCTTTATATTGATGCGCCATTGATTACCTGGATTCCGGAGATCAGGGATTTCATAGTATTTTTCGTATTTAGGCGAGTGTTCTCGCTTTCCTTTTGACTTCCCTTCCATCGGGTTGACTTGTATTATTCATGATTTGTAGTGTTTGGCACTAGCACTTTCTGAAGGAACCCTTGCCTTCGGGCCTAACCTCTGGTACAACCTTTGAGGTTTAAAGTGAAAATCACCTAGAGGGGGGAGGTGAATAGGTGATAATGCTAATCAATGCACAATTAATAATATGATGAAACAATCAACCCAAAACAAGACTAGAAGCAGAATACCCCGTGAAGGGTTCTGAACTCCTTCCTCCTGATTCCTCTAGATATGAGTTGGAGGTGCGCAATGCAATCTTGTAATATAAGTATTTGATTGACAATGTGATTATGTAACAAGTGAATATAATAATGAAAATGAAGAGCAAGTACAATGTAGCAAAGAAAATGTGAAGCAAGTAGATAAAGCAATGAATATAAAGTAAGTGATTGAAGCAAGAATTAAGAGCAAGTAAGAACAAGTAAACCAAACGCAAACACCGAGAATTTTTTCAAGGTTCGAGCACCCAGCTCTACATCCCCGCCTTCACCCAGAAGGATTTCTAACAACTATAACTTCACAAAGAGGTTACAAATACACCGGAGTACCCAACTCCATAATCTCAAGTACAAGTTCTCTCTTGGTGATCAAAAGACCACAAACTATCTTTTGCAAACGCCCCTTTCCCTTATAAGAGCCCTGTAGAGTAATGGTTAGAATTGAAGCTCAAATAGTGTAAGTGGAAAAAGGAAATGAACTAGAGAGAGTTTAGAAAATAAAACTTCAGCGATGAGAGAATCTTCAGCACAAAAACCAAGGACCAAACTCTCTTGAAAGCTTTGAAAACTTTTGAAACTTTTTGTATAATGCTTGTTTTTTTAAAAACATAACCCTAATCACCCCTATTTATAGGAGAGGGCTAGGGATTAAAAAGTAAACTCATATAATGTTAATTAGGAAGAATTTGACCATAAAATATCCCCTAAATTCGTTTAGAAACGAAAAATACAAATTTAAAACGTGTTTAAAAGCTAGCCGTTATGGCTGAAACGGCAACCTCGGTCGACCGGCCTGTCGACCGGGATTCAAACAAAAGAGCCGTTGCAGGCTCTCGGTCAACCGCCCGGTCGACCGAAACAAACAGAGAGTGACACCACTTCAATCGGCCAGCCGCCGGTCGACCGAAGTCTTCGGTCGTCCGCCCGGTCGCCGAAGAACGTGCACACAGATACGCATCCAACCTGCCAGAAAACCAGTCGACTGGGTCGGTCGACAGAACTGACCTAACAAGTGTCGGCCGACCGGTCGGTCGACCAGCTCAGGCCAAAAGTCAAAACTGAACAAGAATTTTAAGGAGATTTTGATATCTAATAAAATATTTTTTATTAGAGATATATATAAAACATAAAATTGAGTTTGTAATCAAAAGGCTTTGTATTAAATTATTTTATATATATTTATAGGGAATATTTCTAGGAAATGCATGTGTGCAAAAACGTGTGTGTTGGAATATAGAGCTTCAATCCTAATCACTATTCTTTAACAAAACTATAAAACTAGAAACAAAACTAATAAAATCTCATGAGCAATCTTGAAGTCTTGAGCCATGCAAAGCCTAGCTAGAGCCTTCTCTTCTATGTTCCTTCCTTGATGTGCCATAAGCCTTCTTTGCTCCATGAACCTAGAATTTCTTGCAAAAGCTAAGCAATGGCCTCCAAACATGGTACAAACCTGAAACTTATCTTGAACAAACCTATTAGTACCAAATAGCTCTTATTTGTTTTGTTATCATCAAAACTCTAAGCAAATGGAGAGTGTAACCTTTTGGGCCAACAATCTCCCCCTTTTTGATGATGACAAAACAAATAGGCTATGTTAAAAATAAAAGAGAGGTGTAAGCTCCCCCTCAAATTATGCAATATTAAACAACTAAAAACAATGTAATATGCAAGCAAAAACCATGAAACTAAAAATCATGAGGTATAAAACACTTGCAAAACACATAAACTCAAATACAAGAAAACATAAACACTTATTGGAATCAAGACCATAATAAACTCAAACTTATTCTCCCCCTTTTTGTCATACATCAAAAAGGGTAAAAAAATTTTTTATTCAATAACACAAATATTTAGTTCACCACAAATAAAGGAGAATCTAGCAAAATCAAGTGGTTTAGTGAAAATATCGGCAAGTTGCAAATCCGTGAAAACATAATCAATATCTATATCACCTTTCTCAAAATGATCTCTAAGAAAGTGATACCTAATCTCAATGTGCTTGGTCTTACTATGTGATTTGCATTTTTAGTCATATGAATAGTACTAGTATTATCACAAAAATTTTTTATATGATCATAATGCAAATCATAATCAAAGAGAGTATGTTTCATCCAAAGGACTTGTGCACAACAAGCCCCCGCTGCAACATACTCCGCCTCGGCGGTTGATAGAGCTACGGAATTTTGTTTCTTAGAGGACCATGAAACAAGACAATTACCAAGAAATTGACATGTCCCACTAGTACTCTTTCTATCTACTCTACAACCCGCATAGTCGGCATCCGAATAACTCGTCATTGAGAAATCTCCGGTTTTCGGATACCATAGACCCATTCCAATTGTGCCCTTAATATAACGAATGATGCGTTTTACCACAATAAGATGAGACTCTTTAGAACACGATTGGAATCTAGCACAAAGACACACACTAAACATTATGTCCGGCCTACTTGCCGTCAAATACAAAAGACTACCTATCATGCTTCTATACAATTTAATGTCAACATTTTTACCTTGGTCATCCTTATCAAGCTTGATTGTAGTTGCCACGGGAGTGTTGCAAACATTTGAGCTTTCAAGTCCAAACTTCTTTACGAGTTCCTTTGCATACTTGGCTTGACATATGAAATTCCCATCTTGCAATTGCTTGATTTGGAGTCCAAGAAAGAAATTCAATTCACCCATGGAAGACATTTCAAACTCACATTGCATAACCTTTTCAAACTCCTTGCATAAAAACTCATTAGTAGAACCAAATATTATATCATCAACATAAATTTGCACAATTAAAATGTCATTATCAACATGCTTAGTAAAAAGAGTTGTGTCTACTTTGCCTTTAACAAAATTATTTGAAATGAGAAAACTAGAAAGCCTTTCATACCAAGCTCTTGGAGCTTGTTTCAATCGATACAAAGCTTTATCAAGTTTAAAAACAAAATTGGGATGAACATGATTAACAAAACCGGGAGGTTGTTCAATATAAACTTCTTCATTAATAAAACCATTTAAAATGCACTTTTCACATCCATTTGAAAAAGTTTAAAATTTTTAAAAGATGCAAAAGCTAGTATTATCCATATGGCTTCAAGCCGTGCTACGGGTGCAAAGGTCTCCTCAAAGTCAATTCCTTCAACTTGAGTGTAACCTTGGGCCACTAACCTAGCTTTATTCCTAATAACATTCCGGACTCATCCATCTTGTTTCTAAAGATCCACTTAGTACCAATTATTGCTCTATCGTGAGGCCTAGGTACAAGGTGCCAAACTTGGTTGCGCTCAAATTGATTGAGTTCCTCTTGCATGGCTAGCAACCAATATGAGTCCGCCTCGACTTCGAGGATTCTTTTGGGTTCAAAATGAGAAATGAATGCAAAGTTACCACATAAGTCATGGAGTTTGGAGCGAGTTGTTACCCCTTTAGAGACATCACCTAAAATGAGTTCCTTGGGGTGATTTGTAGCGTATCTTCAATCTTTAGGAAGTGGTTGAGAATCTTTCACTTCATCCTTATGAACATCACCAATGGGTTCTTGCTTTTCTTCTTGAGCGGGTGAGTCCTTCAAGGAAAGTCTCTCCATGTCTTCACCTAATAGGTCAATCTCTACAACATTCTCAACAATCACATTAGATTCTTCAAATTTAACATGCATGGATTCTTCAATGATAAGGGAAGATCTATTGAATACTCTATAAGCTTTACTAGTAGAAGATATCCACAAAAATAGCTTCATAAGCCTTAGCATCAAATTTACCCAAGTTATCTCTAGTATTCAAAACAAAACACTTACATCCAAAAACTTTGAAATATGAAACATTAGGTTTTCTAGAATGATACATTTCAAAAGATGTTTTGGAAGAATTTTTACACAAATAAATGCGATTTGAAATATAGCATGCGGTATTTACGGCCTCGGCCCATAGATATTGAGGGAGGTCATATTCACTCATCATGGTCCTAGCCATCTCTTAAAGTGTTCTATTTTTCCTTTCTACAACTCCATTTTGTTGTGGAGTTCTAGGACATGACATTTCATGCTTGATTCCCTTTTCATCACAATAAGTCATGAAGAGTTGGTTAACAAACTCACCACCTCTATCACTCCTTATTTTCAAAATCGAAAAACTTTTTTCTTTTTCAACCCTTTTTCGAAAAATCTTGAAATGAGAAAAAGTTTGATCTTTGTTTTCCAAAAAGAAAACCAAGTAAATCGGGAAAAATCATCAACTAAAACAAATGCATATCTACTACCATTTAAGCTTTTAGTTTTAGTTGGTCCAAAAAGATCCATATGAATTAATTCTAATGGCCTAGTTGACATGATATCCTTGATTGGTTTGAAGGAAGACTTGGTTTGTTTCCCAAGTTGGCACGCACCACAAATGCGGTCTTTCTCAAATTTCAAGCAAGAAATATCCTTCACTAATTCCTTAGAATTAATCCTAGAAAGATGGTCAAAAGATGCATGTCCTAATCTTCTATGCCAAAGCTAAGAATTTTCACCAAAAACATTCAAGCATTTAGTAGAACAATCCAAATTAAGCATGTCAATGATATAAACATTATCATCACGAAATCCAGTGAGAATACAATCATTGGTTTTGCAATCGAAAATCTTGCAAGAAGAGTCATTAAAACAACTTTAAGTCCACGATCACAAAGTTGACTTATACTAAGCAAGTTATGTTTTAAACCATCAATAAGAACAACATTTTCTATGATGGGAGATGCACCAATTTGAATGTTACCTATACCAATGATAGTGCCCTTGGAGTCATCCCCGAAGGTGACGGTGCCACCTTCCATGTACCTTGATAGGGTTGTAAAGTTGTTGATATCCCATGTCATGTGTCTTGAACAACCACTATCAAGGTACCACCGCTCCTTATGTCTTGGAGCCTTGGGTGTACCTACATCAAATAATTTAGGACTTGATTTTGGTACCCATATTTTCTTGGGTCCTAAAGTGTTAGTATCATGAACCCATACAAGATTATTTGTTCTATTTATTTGGTCATAACAAAACTTAGCCAAATGTCCATTCTTACCACAATAAGTGCATCTATATACTCTACCATATTTAAAAGCATAGTGAGTGTGTGACTTGTGAGCATGTGTGGATTTAGCATGGGTGTTATGTGTAGTGTGAATATGAGGAATTTTGACATGAGAAGATTTAGCATGAGAAGTGTGCCTTTTAGAAAATATTTGCTCAAGTTTCTTAGTGTTGAAAGCACAATCCTTCAAAACTTTTTCAAAATCAACAATTCTAGTTTTTAATGAAGAAATTTCTTTTTCATCAATCTTTGAAAATTTTGCTTTGCAAGCAACTTTGTAAGCACTAAATTCATTTTGAGTAAAAATAAGATTTGAAGAAATTTCATCCTTTTCTTTAGAAATAATAGAAAGTTAATTTTAAGAAAAGCAACTTCTTTTTCCAATTTAGAACATTCAATCTTTTTATTATCGTAGCTCTCCGAAAGTTCAACAAAAGCATGAACAAGAACTTCTTTACTTAATTCATCTTCTTCATCAAGAGGTTGTGGGTTACCTTTGGTGTGTTTGCCATGAAACACATGTTTGCCGTGTCCACCTCGTCTTCAGACTCGCTTCCGAATCCCAAGTTGCTTTGTAAGCTTTCTTTTCGACCCGCTTCTTTTGCTTGAAGGAGGAAGTCACCTTTTTCTTGAATTCCAGGCAATCGACCATGATATGTCCGGGCTTTCGGCAATTGTAGCAAATGATTCTTCTCTCCTCTTTTCCTTCAAACTTCCTTCTCAAGTTGAGCTTGTTCTTCCGGTACATTTTCTTCACGTTACGCACAAGGAGGGATAACTCCTCATCTTCTTCTTCATCTTCTTCTTCGTCATCAAGAGTGGAGGAAGACTTGAAGGTTATGGATTTCTTCTTTTGAGGAGCCGCTTCTTCTCTTGCCTTCTTTTCCATCTCATGAGTCTTCAAGTTGCCAATGAGACTTATGAGATCCATTTCATCTTTGTCATTCAATTCTTTCAAGGTGGTAGCCTTTATCTCCCATGATGAAGGAAGAGCCCGAATCACTTTCCGCACCTTTTGGTCATTGCTAATATCATCACCTAAAGAGGAAAGAGCATTGGTAATTTTAGTAAACCTTGTAATCATGCAATCAATAGATTCATCATCAATCATTTTAAAAGATTCATATTGGGACCTCAAGAGATCTATCTTAGCTCTCTTTATTTGTGATGTCCCCTCGTGCGTGACCAACAAATGTTGCCAAATCTCATAGGCGGATTGGCAATGTATAACTCGTGTAAGGTCATCCTCATTCAAGGTGGTTAGGAGAGAATTTTGGGCCTTGGAGTTAGCCTCATATTCTCTAAAGGTAAAGTCAGACCATGTGCTTTCATCACTATCGGGTCTAACATAGGGTTTGGTCAGGGATTTTGCAACTAAGCTACCTAAAGATTGTAAAAAGATAGTCATCCTAACCTTCCAAATAGGGAAATTAAGTCCATCAAATTTAGGAGGGGTTTTGATGTTGTCGGCATGTTTACTAGTGTATGAATGAAAGAATGCAAATGTTGATTAGCAAATTTTTAGGATCTCTCTAAGGATGTTAAGCCAAACTAGAGTCCAAGCTCTGATACCAATTGAAAATCACCTAGAGGGGAGTGAATAGGTGATAATGCTAATCAATGCACAATTAAAAATATGATGCAACAATCAACCCAAAACAAGACTAGAAGCCGAATACCCCGTGAAGGGTTCTGAACTCCTTCCTCCTGATTCCTCTAGATATGAGTTGGAGGTGCGCAATGCAATCTTGTTGTATGAGTATTTGATTGATAATGTGATTATGCAACAAGTGAATATAACAATGAAAAGGAAGAGCAAGTACAATGTAGCAAAGAAAATGTGAAGCAAGTAGATAAAGCAATGAATATAAAGTAAGTGATTGAAGCAAGAATTAAGAGTAAGTAAGAACAAGTAAACCAACGCAAACACCGAGAATTTTTTCGAGGTTCGAGCACCCAGCTCTACGTCCTGCCTTCACCCAGAAGGATTTCTAACAACTATAACTTCACAAAGAGGTTACAAATACACCGGAGTACCCAACTCCACAATCTCAAGTACAAGTTCTCTCCTGGTGATCAAAAGGCCACAGACTATCTTTTGCAAACGCCTCTTTCCCTTACAAGAGCCCTGTAGAGTAATGGTTAAAATTGAAGCTCAAATAGTGCAAGTGGAAAAAGGAAATGAACTAGAGAGAGTTTAGAAAATAAAACTTCAGCGATGAGAGAATCTTCAGCACAAAAACTAAGGACCAAACTCTCTTGAAAGCTTTTGAAAACTTTTGAAACTTTTTGTATAATGCTTGTTTTTTTTTTTAAAAAACATAACCCTAATCACCCCTATTTATAGGAGAGGGCTAGGGATTAAAAAGTAAACTCATATAATGTTAATTAGGAAGAACTTGACCCATAAAATATCCCCTAAATTCGTTAAGAAACGAAAAATACAAATTTAAAACGTGTTTAAAAGCTAGCCGTTATGGCTGAAACGTCTACCTCGGTCGACCGGCCTGTTGACCGGATTCAAACAAAAGAGTCGTTGCAGGCTCTCGGTCGACCGCCCGATCGACCGAAACAAACAGAGAGTGACACCACTTCAGTCGGCCAGCCGCCCGGTCGACCGAAGTCTTCGGTCGTCCGCCCGGTCAGCCGAAGAACGTGCACACGGATACGCATCCAACCTGCCAGAAAACCAGTCGACTGGGTCGGTTGACAGAACTGACCTAACAAGTGTCGGCCGACCTGTCGGTCGACCGGCTCAGGCCAAAAGTCAAAACTGAACAAGAATTTTAAGGAGTTTTGATATCTAATAAAATATTTTGATTAGAGATATATATAAAACATAAAATTGAGTTTGTAATCAAAAGGCTTTGTATTAAATTATTTTATATATATTTATAGGGAATATTTCTAGAAAATGCATGTGCGCAAAAACGTGTGTGTTGGAATATAGAGCTTCAATCCTAATCACTATTCTTTAACAAAACTATAAAATTAGAAACAAACTAATGAAATCTCATGAGCAATCTTGAAGTCTTGAGCCATGCAAAGCCTAGCTAGAGCCTTCTCTTCTATGTTCCTTCCTTTATGTGCCATAAGCCTTCTTTACTCCATGAACCTAGAATTTCTTACAAAAGCTAAGCAATGGCCTCCAAACATGGTACAATCCTGAAACTTATCTTGAGCAAACTTATTAGTACCAAATAGCTCTTATTTGTTTTGTTATCATCAAAACTCTAAACAAATGGAGAGTGTAACCTTTTGGGCCGACATAAAGTCCTCTGGACTTTCTCTATGCTGCGCCCGTAGGCGAACCTAGCGTCAACACTTTACCGCTTGCTCCGTCCGAGCGTCGTTACCCCCGTGAGCCTGGCTTCACCGTGAGCGTTAGTATGACGTTCATATGCTTGTTGCGACATGTGCATCTAGCTATGTTGCGAGCGGTAACCACGCTGAGCGTGATAGCATTTAGTGTTGTATATTAGATTCACTCCAACTTGCTCAGCTCTACTTGATTGTGCTTAGCTATTACTCTATCACTTGCCAAGTACATGCTTGATATGTTAACACTTGATATACTATTACTTGACACATGTCAGCTACATGCTCATACCTAACACTTGTCTATATCACTTTACAGCTGATATGATATCACCTGACACCCGACATGCTACTACTTGACACCTACTCCTGTTATGTTATCTCTTATCACCTGTCCCCTTTTATGATATGACTTATTACCTGTCTCCTACCTGAACACTTATCATTGACATGTTAAAACCTGATACCTGTTGTGATTAACTCTCCACTCATGATTACATATTACAGGAATGTAGTATCTGATCTCCTGTTATAAACTCCTGTTATGCTTGTTATGTACTCCTGTTATGACCAATTATGCTCCTACTCATTCCCGTAATCTGATAATTATATTTAATAAGCCATAAAAAGGATAGCTTTAACTAGGAATAGGAGGAAGTGATGAATGCCGGTATGATGCCTTGTTTATAGTAGTGGAATATTAAAACTGACGATTCATGTTAGGGGGATTTCAGGCCCTTAGAAGATGCGTGTTAGGGAGATTTCAGGCTCCCAATGGCTGTGTCCCGGGCGGACGGGAACTACTATAAGTATGAGCTATCAGTTCTTCATCAGCTTCTAATAACCAACCTCGACTTACTTATATATGGATGTATGTGTGTTGAGATGTATACCAGGACACATAACTAGATATATGGGTCAGACGAGTAATAATAATAATAAGATGCCAAGATAATAACTTGTTATGTTGCTCTACAAACTTGGTTATACCACTTGTCTTACCTCAATTGCTTTCATCGAGTTTTACTTTGGATTTTCAGTTTATGATTACTATATTATACCCGCTTACATCCTATTTTACCACTTGTGTTCTATTCCACCAGTCTCCTGCTCTTATCTTACCATACCTTGAGTATTCCCTACTTGATATCACTTGCTTTATATCTACTTGCTCCTGTATGCTTGTGCCCACGATGCAAATTTTAATACTTGTTTATGATTCGGTTTTATCGATATACATGTGCTTATCTCAGCACGCCATCTGGCTTCGCATCACCACTCGCCGGGGAGTTCTGACTCCTCTGGATCCTCATGTCTTGGTTTTGGAGCTTGAAATTTATAGATTCTCCTAGTTGCTGATCAGAGTAGCGCAGCTGAAGTGTGGATCCCCAGCAGACCATCCAGAACCCTATCTTCCTGGCCCCCTTGCGCGTCTCTCGATTTTTCCTATTGTAACTCGTGAGCGCCATTTGTACTGTTTATACTTGTACATCCTTTGTATTCTCGCATTTGCGCCATATTGGTGATGTAATATTCTTATAATATTTATCACATCTGGTGATAACTTTATAATTGTACTTATATGTTAGAATGTATAATGCACCACATGCTTCCGTACTCTGATTCTTACCTGTACTAATACTTAGCGTATATACGTGAGGGTATTTCTGACCTGCGTATACAGTAGTAACGTCTCCGTACCCTCAGGATCAGGGCGTTACACAAAAGCAAAGGTAAAGAGAAGGAAGATGAAAACTCTACCTATGAACACTCTGATGGCAATGAAAACCATTTTGAATATGAAATCCTTAGTCTTCTTTCAAAAAATCAGAGAATTCAGAAGACAATCATGCCAAAAAGATGAACAAGCTTGAGAAACGCCTGGAGGCTCTCTCAAATCGAAGTAATTTTTAAGAAGTAGGGGTGGTCAGATTATATCCGATCGAGTGGGATTCAGCTCCATGTCCTCTTAGATTCTAGGAACTGAATTTGCACTTCTTTGATGGTAAAGGTTCGCTGACCAACATATATACTACTTCAAATATCAAATAGGGAATGTAGTATCAAATGATGCCATCATGGCTCATTATTCATCGACACCATCAAGGGCGTTACCTTTGAATAGTTCATGAAGCTTCTTGTTGGCTCTATCAAGAAATAGGTTGACCTCGAGAAGCTCTTCCTGGCGTGATTCTTCAAAGATGACACTGAAGTATCTGTGCCAACTTCCCTTGCTGCAAAGCAAAAGAAAAGAGAGTCAATCAAAGTGTTTGTGGAGAGATTTCAGAGTATGGCGTTCTGATGTGCAAGTGGCATGACACAATCTACACTGGTAGAGACTTGCCGCTATAACCTGCAAACTATACTTCTAACTCAAATAGGAGTAACTCAAAGTCGCACTTCACAGCAACTAGTCTTACAAGGCGAACGAGCAAAAGACACAGTTGCAAGAGTAAGCTTGGAAGATTGCAAGAGCATGTGGCATTGAATCTGCTGTACAACAAGGTGATCCGACTTTTATGACTGTCACGTTCATCAATTACCTCTAAACAATCTAAACCATTTCATCAGTATATTGTCAAACACTATTTGTGTTTGTCATTCCCATGGAATAAAAAACTCCTGGAAGTACATCGTGTACTACTCCAAACAAAAAAATGACGCAATTTTGAATTCGAACCGCCATCTGGTCATAACTACATGAACTGATATGAGTCTCCGAATCATCTCATGGGCCAGTCTTCAAATCACCTGACGTATAGGTACACTATGAACACAAATTCGGATCGGCTTCGGGTCTTCTGCAAACACGACTCGTGTCTCTTGTACAACTGAAACACATACGAATACTCATATGCATATTCATTTTTGCTCTTCAAGTTCCTATATCTTTTGAGAGGCTTTCCTAAGTATTTTCTTTTGTATTTCATTGTCAAACTCTTTGTTTTCTCACAAGCTTGAGCTACTTATTGCAAAATCTATCATCTAGAATCTTGTATTATGAGAGGTGTTATTTGTGATCTTTGTGATCACCAAGTGTTGTAATCACTCTATTGCTTTGTGCTTTGATTTGTGCCTTTCCTCTCGCATAGAGATGATTGCTTTGTGCATCAACTTTATGCCTTGGCTTTGAGCCTCCTCTTGTGTAGAGAATTAGGTTTGTATCCTTTGTGAAGTCTTTAGTGGAGAGAGTTGAAATCCTTCTAGGTGAAGGCAGGGATGTAGAGCTTGGTGCTTGAACTAAGAAATATATACTTGTATCTGATAGTAACTTCTCTCTTATTCAACTTTCCCAAAAAAATTATCGAAAGTTTAATTGCTAAGTCAACCATTACCTCTGGCAATCAAAAGTCATCACTTTTGTTTGCTTGATGTTCCAAATAGAAAGAAAAATAGACAAACAGACTTTGCTGACTGGAATCTAACTTCTACAAATAGTTTAATAGTACACTGACAGAAAAAGTCAATAACTCAATCGGTTCAATAGTACACCAACAAGCAAGTCAAAGCTCAGAAAAGTTTCAGACTGCGCTTCTGAATACTTACAGTGATATTTTCTTGAGGCTTCAAATAGTTCAACAGTATACTCATGAAGAGCAGAATCCAGACAAGATCAAGCTATGGGCATTTCAAAATTGCCAGCCCAATCTCGAAGGCCCAAGCCAATACTAAGTCCAAAGTATTTAAAATCCTTCATAGTCAACCATGAGGTTTCAAAAACTTTGGAGAGAGTTGTGTAGGCTGTAAAAATTGCGGAAGACTAAGCCTCAGATGCAGGTCTCATGCTAGACATGAAGGTCACGTCTCAACCCAAACGCGGACCTCGCATCCTTTTCAAACACGAAGATCACATTTACAAAACTCAGATGCGGACCTCGTTCCCAACACGAGGGTTGCATTTCAACTCAAACACTAATATCACACTTCATTAACAAAAAATGCAAAGGTCAGTTTCTGTGCTAAACACTACAGTCACACTTCTCCTCAAAACACAAGCCTGCGTAGCTCCGTGTTTTCAACTCAAAATGAGAGCCTGCATAGCTTCGTGTTTTCAACTAAACACGTGAGCATGTGAGATCCATGTTTCAACTTAATATGGAGCCTATGAGCTCCGTATTTTTACTCAACACACGACAGCATGTAAGCTCCTCATTCCTTCATCAGAGTGAGGTCTGCATCCAGCGCAATACACGCATCTCTTCTGTAACTAATAGCCACAAACTGGGTCAGTTATATCCCACATTCTTCCACTTAACGAGAAATTAATCCCCATTAATGGAGAGATTTAAGGGGCTGGTTACAACTCAGACTTTTTATAAATAGATGTGAGAAGTTTTAAGAGAAGAGAGGAGGCCCCCAAGAAGCCAAGAGCAAGAGGAGGAGAATATCTAAATGGCATACTTGATGCTTGATGCTTGATGCTTGAAGCTAGATAATCACAAAAAGCTAAAGCTTGAGCATAAGGCTGCTGAGCACACAATGTGTTGAAAGAGAAAACTCTATTAATTTGTTGAGTACAAGTTGAGTTTCAAATCTCTTTACTGATTGAGGTTTCATACCTTACCAGTGTACCTTAAACGAGAGCAAGAAGAAGATCTAAATATAGACTACAGGCTTGATGCATCAAGGGAGAACAAGATTCACTCTCCATCACTACATCATGAACCCGACTTTAAACAAAGGAAAATCCACTCAAACCCTCCTGTCTTTGTAATCAGAATTTGTTCCATTGTAATCTTTCATCCACTCAAAGAAATTTTACTTCGCTCAATTTTTGACGAAACACACCTGATCGATGAAGTTTTCAACACCTTCAAAGATCAACCATGGGTCAAACGCCTAAAGCCGATCTAGCCCAATTCGTTACTAACTGGGTCGGAGGAGTACTGCTTGTATCACGACTGTAAAAGACACCAAACCATCCATTGTTGGGCCCTCCAAAGATATTTTGAAAGAGCTCCTCCAATAAGGCATCCTTAAGGACACGTCCTCCCCAGAGGCAATTTCGCGAAGTTGAATGCCCTATCTTTTTAAGAGTAGAATAAGCTTGCTCAGTACAAGATGATCGACTGAACTGCCAGACTCCCCTTCTGGCAGTTTACACCCTTCTGAACCCTCTCATTGTATTGAATTTTAAATAAATGTTGTTCCATGCTTTATTTTTGCAGATATAGCCATCCACATGCGCTCTGATGATGGAATTTTCCCTTCTCGGTGGAAGCATGACAACCCCCCAATGATGGGATGTGCTCCCATTTGGGGGTGGTTTCAGCGGCCATCCACCCATAACGCCTTGATGATGAGATTTTCGCCCACTCGAAGGCTGATTTATGGTCTTCTGTTGATGGGATATGCCCCCACTTAGAGGATCACATATGTACGCTCCTAGAGGGGATGAGCCCCTGCATGGAAATGTTAATACAGATTCCGACATACATGCAACTACATGCCCTGATGATGCGATATCCCCCACTCAGGGCAGCCAAGAAAAACCCCTGATGATGGGCTGTACCCCAAATCGGAGGCAGTTTTGATTTTCATCCTTCCATAACACGATGCCAGAACCTGCTCCATAGTGCGACATCAGAACCCGCATAGAGTTATGATTTTCCCCACTCGGTGTCCATAGCGCAGTGTCAAAACCCTCTACATAGCACGGTGTAGGAACCCACACCAAGATTGAATTTCCTCCACTCGGTATCCAGGGCGCGGTGTCAGAACCTGTCCCATAGTGTAGTTCGGGAACCTGCACATGTCTACGGGCCTTTCTCGATCATCCTACACGAGTTGAAACCCTCGATTGTGGGATTTCCTCCACTCATAGTCCCCACTTTGCTGTAGAAATTTTCCCCTTTCAGAGGCCTCGTCTGTTCCGCTGATGGGATTTTCTACACTCAGATCAGGCAAGGCTACGAGCTCCCTCATTTGAACCTATGGCGGATGAATACATACATACATATTCTGTTGTAGAGGCTTTTCCCCATTCAAGAGACAACTCCATTGACGCGAAATGCCTACACGATAGGACAACTCCGCTATATCGGGCTTGCTTCCATGTTGGAGGTACTGAATCATCGACCGGGTAGGGGCTTTTACCCAGAACAGATGCATGTAATTTGTTGTTAGGATATCCCTTACCTCAGACCAACTTTCTTACAAGCACTATGGACTATGGCCATATGCTACACATGTATATTCATGAGAGTTTCCTTGTTTGGATTATCCTCTCGATGTACCGATCTCACGTGGTCACACGTCCAATGATTTTCTGAAGACAACACATACAGAAATCACTGTGGGACAAATCACCACTTGGAGAGTTCACGTAGTCATCCTTGAACATCTCAAAATCAAAATCAATTCCTAGAGCATATATATGCTTTCAAACAATACAAACAAAGGCAAATCAGGCAAGATCTAAACACACATCTCTATTTACATTCCTAAATCCTTTCACTACAAATTTTTTTTTATTATGTCCATTCGATTACATACTCAGTTACATCTTATAAGAGTAATACGAGGTCTATTATATGTTTGTGTTTGCTTTTTTGAGAAGAAATATAGATAAAACATATCCTGACTCAGACTCACCAAAATTCGTGATTCTGAAGCAAACAAAGATAATTCAATCGGGGAGTGTTTCATGCAGGCATGATCCTATTGTTCACACACCATCAGCAGACTCCGAAGGAAGCCTATGAAGGTTCCTGCATAAAGTTAGGAGGTTCTTGAATGGAGAACCGTCTCTATCTCTTCGAGTAGAGCACACCTCTAAGGCAGCCATATAATCCTATCCAGGATGTGAAGAACATGATGATGTCACATCATGATACCTCCTTTCCGAACAAGTATCCAGGAGTCTCTAAAATCGGGCATCACATCACCCAAGTCATTCACCCATGTTTCCTTCTCAGGGATCCTTTAAGAAAGAATCTCTCAGTGCGAGGACCACGGGATCAGGTCCGGAGCGAAGAGTTCAAAAGTGGACAACGGCGTCAGAATTAGGATCCACACATCCATCCACCCGAGAAAAACCTCACCTCATCTGCACCCTCACCAGAGAAGATATGTTTGAGCAAATCAATTTAGAGCTTGAGCCCGATCTATTCCTCCCTGGCGTGAGACCATGTCACGTGAACCAAAGTTTCGTTACCAGAGTCATTACGAAAATCAAATTACATGGCAAGGGGGTTGATACGACACAACCACCGTCTTCATCATTGGCATCCTCTCCATCTTTTGCCATCGAGCGAAGAAGAACAAAAACTCACCCACTAGCACAAGAAACATCAGCGGCCAAAGAAAGCCTTCTAAAGATGTCCTCCCACTTTTGTAATACGCCCTTTTTATAGATGCAGAAGCTAAACCGCATCGAATTCAAAACTTTCACATCTGTAGAGATGGTTTGAATCCCAAATTTTTTGGTATGTCAAATTAACCAGATTCAATTCAATCCTGCCACAGATGTCCTCCATTATAAATTCAAGAATTAGGTCATTAATTACCTAGCTGTCTTCACTAGTTTCCAAAAAGGGCCTAGAGTACTAAGAAGCAATGATCAAGACCCTTAAGATTTTAAGTGACGCCTTAACTTTTCGAATCAGGATATATTCATGCCGCTCCACTCTTTCCCCTCGAAGTCAATAGAAATAGAAAGCAGAGGGGGCATCTGTAATGGTCAAAATCTGACCCATGTAGGAACAAGACATGTGTCTCTCGCTATTAGAATTTTTTGAAGATAATCACAAGGAAAACCTCCAAGTAGGAGTGTTTCCTCGCAAAAAATTGAGGGCATGTAAAATCTTTATTTGATTGTAAAGAAAATTACAACAGTTTAATAATCTGATTAAAAAAGAGGGAAGAATGGTTGGATCTCCCCTTTTTTAAGGCTGGGTTCTTTGCGTAGCGGTGAAAAGTAAATCTTATTTTTGTTGATCAATTGAATATCAAACTCCTCTGAAAATCTTCTCCTTAGATCACAGATAGAGTAGCACAATTTTTATCCAATAAATCTCAACGAGACTTAGGTAAAAACTGGAACTCAGCAAGTTGGTAGGAGAGTTTAACTCTTTATCAGTATTCCTCAGCTGAAAATTCCAACCCCTCTTCAATAGAAAACTGAACTATTTATAGGGATTTCAGGGGTAAAATTGTCCCCTAAAATCCTCCATGATGGGGTTTATTTTTCCTCATTACATGGTCATAACTGACCCAGTAATGAGCGTAATTACAACTGAGCCGTGGAGTTCACTTGCAGTTGAAATGCGGGCTTGAACTCCGTGTGTAGCCATTGATATGCTGCTAGACGGGGGCCCTCGAGCTTGTTTGGGCACTGCTGTATTGTTGAAACTGAAAAGCACACCTAGAGGGGGGGTGAATAGGCGTAAGTGCTAATCTAGAAACTAAATGCGCTAAATGCGGAAGCTAATGCAAATTTTGCAACACACTTAATACAACACACAAGTGTAGCCGAATCCCCCGTGAAGGGCTCTGACTAACTCTCTTGATTCCCCTTTAATGGGTTGAGGTGCTATGTGAAGCTCTTGTGGTTAAGTACAAGTGAGGTACACACAAACAAGCCAAGCATATAAGATGATAAGTAATATGAAATAATGCAAGGCAACACAGCAATATGAATGATATGAATGAAGAATGATGCTTTGCACAAAATAAAGAGCAGAGTTAGGAGACAATGGATCAAACGCTAACAGCAAGATATGTTTCGAGGTTCGAGCACCCAGCTCTACATCCCCACCTACACACCGTGTAGGTTTTCATCAATCCTATCTCCCACCGAGGGAACCTCTACCGAAGAGGATTTGTTACAACACTAGGATTACCAAACTCCTCGCTCAAACACCACCTCACAACCGAGGGGTAGGCCCTTAGCCAAACAATAACCAACACCTCTACCGGAGAGGGTTACAACTGAAATCACCTAGAGGGGGGGTGAATAGGTGATGGCTATATGTAAATGGCACAAATGCGGAATTTAAAATTCAACTAACACAATTAGCTCAATAAAAGACTTGCAATAAATGAAGCAATCAATAGTAAAAGAATTAAAGAGTTTAGAGTTTAGAGAGATTTGAGCTAACGCAAACACGCAGATATGTTTCCGAGGTTCGAGCCACCTCTACTCCCCCGCCTTCCACCTTGAAGGATTTCCACTATTGAAGATCCCACTGGATCCCAATACAAGGACACACTTGTCCTATCTCTCGTGATGCCGCAACACCACCCGGAGCACACTAGCTCGCTTGAGGTCGATGCCTCTACAACTTCGCTCAAGAAGAAAATGATCACACTTGATCAAAAATTCGCTCACTTGCACAATCCTAGAACCAATGTGTAGATGAGGAATTATGGGATTGTATAGTGCAATAGCTAGAGAGAAGTAGAGGTAAAGACTTCAAATGGTGTATAGAAATTTAGGGCTTTTGGAGAGAAAATCTTTTGTAAAATGTTTAGCAATTGTTGTCTTATCATGTTGAAGTGACCCTCTATTTATAGGGGTTGAAACCGGGTAAAACAGCAAGAGAGATTCGTTGGGGTGAGATCCCAACAAAATCTGTCAGAAAAAATAGAGCTGTTGGAGTCTGTCAGAAGTTCTGACAGCAGTCGTCGACCGGGCCGGTCGACGGCCCGCCAACGGTCATATATTTTGACCGTTGGGGGACAATGTCGACCGCCCCGGTCGACCCGAACAAACAGAGAGCACTGTAAGTGCTCCGGTCGACCGGGCAGCGTCGGCCGCGTACACACCATGCACAGCGTGTGTACGTCGGTCGACCCGGGCGGTTCGACCGGCTCCTGTCTGTTCTGAAAAAAACAGAACTGCAGAAAGCCAGAACTGGGACTTTGGGGTTTGATCTTGTGGTTTGGGGTTTGGACTTTGTAAAAATAGGAGTATGACCATATGTCACTACCCTAACATGTTAAAACATTTTGATAAAGTTTTCTTTGATAAAAACTTGTTTTTCCCAAAAATCGGTTTTTTTTCCAAAAACTTAAAGTTTCTAAAAAAACAAATTTCCGAAAAACATGTTAGCTATAAAACTAAGTTGGAAATAGAATTTGAAATTGTTTTTGAAGCCATATATCAAACTAAAGTGTGTGTAAGTGACAATCCTATAAATCTACTTCTAACATCTAGTTTTGACAAAAGTCTAAAGAAAAAGCAAAATTACAAATCTTGGACTTTTTCATTGTCTTGATCTTGACTTGGTCTTTTCTTCATGTCTTGATCCCGAAGCTTCCTAATGTGCTTAGCTTGGGAATGCACATCTTTAGCAGCGTCCAAACTTGTGAGTCTTGATAGTGGGCGCGTCAAATCAACCTGTTTAACCTGAAATACTTTTAAACAAAATTGTTAAATACCTAACTAAATATGGTTTGTTATCATCAAATATTCAACAAGATATAGGGCTAATGGCTTTGGGCAACAATCTCCCCTTTTTGATGTTGACAAAACATATTAGTTTATCACAAATATTTTGGGTAGAGACTTCAAATGAAGCTCCCCCTCAACACATGCATATACAAAAATATGCTCAAGCATAGACAAATCTCAAAAAAAATGGTGGGTGATAATCCACAACACATCCACAACACATATATCCATGCTAGATAAAAATAACCAACATAAACATCCATTCTAGATAAAAATACTCATGTCATAAAATAGAAATGAAACACATGTCCACAAAGCATAACCAACATAAACAAGTACATGTCCACACAACAACACAAGTATACATGTCCACACAAACAAAGATGTCCAAACACAATACCAGTACACAGCACAAATAACTAAGTCATGTACACAAAATATGAAATATATCTCTCTCAACAAATAACTCTCCCCCTTTTTGACATCATCAAATAAGGGGAGGTCACTCTCATCACTTGGCACTAGCAGCACCGTCGTCCTCATCATCTTCCTCATCTTCCTCGTCCTCAGACGAACTCTCTGCAGCATCCATCTTCTTGTCACCATCATCGTCTTCCTCCGAAGAAGAAGAAGAAGAAGAAGAAGAAGAGAAGAAGCTGTCACCTCCTCTGGATCAATGCCGACAATCTTGAGTCCGAGATGGAGGAACAGATGAACGAGCTCTGGTGGGAAATGGAGGGCCAGTGGAGGGAAGTGGACGAGCAATGGAAGTGGGATCAGGAACAAGCATGTCGAATTTCGTAAAGAGTGCCTCAAATTGCGTATCCATAAATCTCATGGAGTCAGCAAAATAGGACATATCATTACGAATTCCTTGGATACGTGAGTCCCATCACCGCACGAGAATCTGCCTCGTACTGAATCGTACGTCCATCTCTGCACGAAGCACTGCATCACGCTGCTCAATCCAAGCCTGGTGTGCCTCGAACTGAGAGCGTACCTCTGAGGAGATAAGAGCCTGAAGGTCTGGAGGTAAAACAGAGGCAGAAGCAGATGATGTCCCTGGGGCCGAAGAAGACCCTGGGGCAGAAGAAGGAACAGGAGGTTGCTCAGGAGCGTGTCGACGCAACTGGGCTTCCATCCTCTTCAAGAGAACTCCGTCAATGTTTATTAGAGGATCATCAGGAGACTCAGATGAGAGATCAAAATTTAGAGCTTTAAGAAGATGTGTAATCAACATGCCAAGGGCAAGCTCCTACCCGACATGCGAATCTGGTCGGATGCCATATGAGAAGCTATGATATGGGGAATGGGGAACATTTATCTTAATGCCTCGCAGAAGGCAATAGATGATCAATGGAACAGGACCCCTAGCATGGCTGTACTCACCAGATTTAGGGACATATGTTAAAGAAAATGATTTTGGCAAAGGACCTGAGATGTGAGGGTGAATCTACTCACAACTTCATTCCTCACCAAACCAGGGTTGTTATCCCCGTGGATCAAGTGGATGCGGTGAGCGCAGACTCACCCTCCGGAAACTCAAAATCATGAAGGTCATGGGTGTAGACATCAGCTCCAACAGTGGAGAGATGTAGAATGTCAGCAAACTGACCAATGCTAAGGTCAATGTCCCTACCTAGGACTCTAGAAAAGATACGGTTTCCATCAAAAGAGAAATTAGTATAGAAATAGGGAACGAGAGATGTATAGACTTGTTCTTTGATGGTCAAGAAATCATTTAAGGAGTTGTTCTGCAGGATTTGGGGAATGTCCAAGTGTTCAAAATCTTGTATAACGACATATCTCCCCGAATTGATGTTCCTCTTGGAAAGATTAATGAACCGATTTTCAGCAACCTCATTAATGAAAGTCGTTTGGGCTTGGGGACATATGAAGCGGGGGTTGAGCAACAGATTTACCCTTTTCAGACCTAGTTCTTTTAGACATTTTTGAATAAAAAGATGATTTTTAGGTCAAAGTGGTTTAGGGCTTGATCTAAGAACTTAGAGACCTAAAATCTTGACAATAGGAGTAGATCTTAAAGCTAGATGTAAAGAACAGAAGTAAAAATCGATTTTTACCTGGAACTGAAGAACAAAACCCTAGAACAGAAAATCTGAAATACTTCGAACCAGCGGAGAGGAAGTCCTAAATCGAAGATCCAGCACTTGAAGATTGAAATAGTAATTGGTTTTGAAAGGATTTGGAAATGGTTGAGAGATTAGATATTTAGAGAAAATT